>JAADXF010000407.1:0-19963 GCA_023337575.1 Pythium chondricola | reverse complement strand
TTCGCATGTAGCGACCGGGTCCAAGATGCATCACGTGCTGGTCTTGGACGCGTCCGGCTCGATGCAAGGCGACCCGTGGCAGCGACTGATCGGGGCATTCAACGAGTACGTGCAGAACCGGATCACGATTGGCGCCACGGACGATCTCATGTCTGTTATCGTTTTCGATAACAAAGCCTATATTGTGTGGGAAGCACAACCGATGAAGAGCATGGTACGGGCACGAGTACCGTTCGTGGGTGGTGGCACTTCGTACAATGCTGGACTGCGGGCCGCGAATGAGGTGCTCTCACGTATGGCGTTCGATGTCTACAAGCCAGTGCTGGTGTTCTTCTCGGATGGCCACCCAGCAGATGCAGAGCATGGTGAAGCAGTGGCACGCTACATCGCGAAAACATACAGCAAGTATGCGCTCGAAGCGTTCGCCGTTGGCTTTGGCCAAGTCAATCTTCATGTCCTCGAGCAGATCGCACGCAAGCTGAATGGCACGTACCGCCATGCACTGACTGGTGACGAATTGAAGACGATGTTCCATTCCATCAGTGCATCCCTGGGATCACGGGCGGGCTTGGTGCTGAGCAAGCCGCAGCACGAGAAGATTTGTGTGATCTGCCAGAAGGAGCTCGCCACCGGTACGGTCATACAGCTCGACCCGTGCCAGCACGAGCTCCATCGCCGTTGCTTCGAGTCGCTCACGTCGAACAACGCTGCGGGTGACGTGTTGCGGTGCCCCAGTTGTCGCCAGGAGCTCGCAGCGCCGTGAGTTGAGTGTGAGTATGACTGCACAATGTCGTCGCCCTTTGTTGCGCAAACCCTTCTCCCTTTCGTTGCCATGTTGGTCCTGATCTCTCTGAGCATGCCGAACTCCACGGAAGAGCCGCTGTTGAGCAAGAAGCGCCCAGTAGCGTCGCGTTGGATGGGGGTCATTTATATCCCCCACGTGCGATGACACTCCAACGCGGTTGGTTCAGGAAATGGTACTCAAGACGATCATGCCGCTGGCGATCGCGATCCGAGTCCATGGCGGCAGCCGTGGAGCCTGGTCACGGGTGTGCACAGAGTCACTTGACGCATCTCTTGCGTCGTGCTCCTCATCCCCATGCAGCACGCGATCTAGCGAAGTCACTCGCTGTGGCTTCCACTTGTCGACAATCCCACACACACTCATGTGGTCACCAGCCGGGATGCACTTGCCCCACGTGTACACCTGTCCTTGGTCCGTCACAATGGCAGATGTAGCTCCGATGGCGCTAATCAGATACACTTTCCTTGCCGGCGTGGACTTTTTGGGTGACAGTTCGGAAGGTCTTTGGCTGTCGGCGTCAACGGTGATCGCCTCTTCGAGATTTAACCACCAGTTCACTCGAGTTGGAGTCGCCACGCACCCGGTCTCGCTTGTCTCAGGATCAAGACCGAGTTGCCCGTGCCAATTACTTCCCCACGCCATCACTGCTCCTCGATCAGTGAGGGTGATGGTGTGATGATCTCCACACGCAACATCCAGCACGACGCCAGGGACCAAGACTTGCGTGGGTTCCAGCAGAATCGGGTCACACGACGACGTCGCAGCCCCAAGACCGAGCTGGCCGTGAACATTCGCGCCCCAGCTGAATAGGTATCCAGTTGACGTCAGCAGTACTGCGTGGTGCAAACCGCATGCGACGCGGAGGACGGAGACGGGATCCATTCCTGGTGGCTGCGACGGCAAGGCCATCTTGGCTGGGGTGGCTTTTTGTCGGCTGAGGGGGTGATGGCCCCACACGAAGAGCTCCGATGACGCTGTGACACCGATCGCAAAACGATCACCGCAAGCCACTTGGCGAAGCCCAGCCACGTCGTCAACGATCTTGGCTCGCTTCAACAACGGAGTGTGTCCAAAACTGTCGCCTTCATCCTCGAGATATGCGACCAACTCTTCAGTGAAGTCTCGCGGTGCAGCGGGCGACGCCGGTGGTTTCGTTGGCACACTGACGCTTGCCAACTCTGCGACTGCGGTGGCTTTACGTGTAGCGAACGCGTCCCACGAGTGGACTCGCCGCTGCGTCGCGACTGCCACCATGCCTCGCCCAACACCGAGCGCCACTGTGTTTCGAAGCCCAAGCCTAAGACAGCGATACACCACGCGTCAGAAGTTGGGCTGCCCATGTTCATGTCCATATATGTATGGTACGCACGTTTCAAGCTTGGTGACCGAGAGGGACAAGCAGACTGGTTCAGGTATGTGCACTGCGTTGATGGTGTCTTGCCTTTGCTCATCTGTGTTTGAATCGTCGCCATCTTCGTCGAGTGATCGCAGTTGCGGTTGGTCTCCACTGCCACCTGCGAGCCTCGACGCCTGCGATCGAACCACGTCTCGGAAATAGCGAGATGTGAGGACCACTGGACCTGTTTCAGTCGAGGAGAGAAAGCAGTGGAGTCGCGAGCAGTTGGAAACGTGTACGTCATGGAGCCTGCAAGTTGGAGAAAGCATCAGTGCACCCCGAACCAGCTCCGCAACACACAGCCTCTGTACCTGTCGAACAGCCGATGCGAGCGCAGCGTCCAAGCTTCCGAGTCATAGTAGCACACGACAATTCCCTCGGTGGCAGATTTCCGATCGCGCAGCGCCGTCGTTGAGGCTGCCTGAGCTGCTGCCGCTGCCTGGGCCAGTCGCTGCTTTTGTGCCCGCAGAAGATGACGCGGCGTGCGATTGTCCTGGTCGTACTTGTCTGCTTTGAGATGGTCTGCGCCGGAGATGCCTCGACTCGCGTAGTAGTTGGCGAATTGCTTGAGTTGCGCTCGTCGCTTGATGGAGACGATCACGTGCGCGATCGGGATGTTCACTGCTTGCTCGTCAGCACCAGACTGGTTGCCACACGGCACAGCACCAGCTGATGCCGGGCGCGAACGTAACATCGATCCCGTGTGTTGTGCTGTGTACATGACGTTGTTCAGGTACATCTTCTTCCACATGACGCGGATGAAATCGGCTTCATCCAGTGACGTTTGCCTTGACTTCATCTCCTCGATGAGCGCCTGTAGGTCCCTCTTCGCATCTCCTGCGGTGAATGGAAGGAGCACATGCTGGAGCTCGTGCGCTGTAACGCGTCCATGGCGTGCGATTTCACGGAAGAGGTCCTGCAAGTCGCTATGCGCCTTGGTGTACACCGCCGTTTGCTGTGGATCCATTTTGTTTCTGGTGGTTGCGTCGTTTCGAGTCCCTCGTGGACTCAGATTCATATATGAGTCTGATCCGATCGAGAGTGATTGGTCAAAAATACCTCACTTTGACTGGAACGGAGACACACACAAAATTGATCAGGAAAATGACCGAAGGTAAATGAGCACGAGACGACGCGAAGCGATTCGCGACGTCACGCCGCGCGCACCGCATGCAGCTCCAGAGTATTGTGTATCTCACTCCTCTTCATGTATGCCGTATATCAGTCACGAACCCAATCGAAAAGCTCCAGGACGAGATCGTGCAGATCACGAGCAAGGTCACCGACCTCTCAGCAGCCGTCAATGTACGTCGCCAGCCACGATGCTTCTGGATGCGCAGTACCAATACTGACACCTTCTATTGAAATCTATTCATGCAGAATGATCTGCCGACGGAGTCGGGCATGAGCTTCCTGCAGGTCAAGAACCACGCGCTGTTGGCGTACACCAAGATGGAGCTCTTCTTCGCGCTGCTCAAGCTTCAGGCACCCGACACGGTCCAGGACCACCCAGTCTTCAAGGAGCTCGTGCGTTTCCGCACGCTGCTCGAGCGCATTCGGTACGTATCTGCTATATAGTGTAGTCAACGAGGGCGAGCCAGGACGATGATGGACTCACTTGTTTCAATACCTATTTTCTCCAGGCCGCTCGACCGCAAGATGGCGTACCAGGTCGACAAGATGCTCAAGGTGGCGCTCTCGGGTGGTGAAAACCTCGATGAATCGCTGCACTACGCGCCGAACCCGGACCAGCTCGTGGGCGAAGACGGCCAGCTCGACGACGGCGACCAGGACGGCGAGGAGAACGCGGCGTCGTCCAAGGATGGCGTGTACCGTGCTCCACGTCTCGCCGCGGTGCACTACGAAGAGGAAGAGCGTGAGGAGATCAAGAAGGCCAAGCGTGAGGAGCGCAACCGCAAGCGTCTCCAGAAGAGCGCGATTCTGTCGGAGCTTCGGGAAGAGTTCAGCGAGCGCCCAACTGAAGTGCAGGCGAACGGTGGCAGCACGCTGCTGGACAAGGAGATCGCGAAAGATGAGGCTGAGAAGCGCGACTTTGAAGAGTCTCGCTTTGTGCGTGTGGTCGAGTCGCGCAAGGACAAGATCCGCAAGCGCCAGCGCGATGCCGACGCGATGCGTGCCGAAGACATGGGCTCGATCGACAACTTTGCGGGCGTGCAGGATATCTTGTCGCTGGATAAGAACAAACACCGCATCCCTGTCAACGAGTCGAAGAGCAAAATCGGCGGCAAAGTGGGTGGCATCTTCTCCCACATCGAGGTGCCTGTCGAGAAGAAGCGCAAAGTGGGCCGCGGCAACAAACAACCGCCAGTCTCGAGGCCGGCGAACACCGCTCCATTCGGTAGCAGCAAACACGCGAATGGCGAGTCGGCTGCTTCGTCTTCCAAGCCGGCCTCGGGCAAGAAGAAGAAGGTGGTGTTCTCGAGTATTTTCTAAATAGACGTCATATACTGTACTCATCGCGTCGAGGTCACTGCACCGTCAATCCAAGTGTGGCAGCAACTTGAGCGGCCGTGTACTCGGTAGAAAATTCGCTCCGAAGCATGCTACATACAAGCAGGTGAGTACGTTTGGTAGGTGTATCTTGCTTGAACCAGCACTGTCATAGCCACCTGCTCAGGTAGTGGACGACGAGGTGTTGCGCCTCCTTGGTCAAGGCAGAAATGAGCAGCTTGTTCAAACGCCTCAACACAACTTCGTCCTCGCTGGGTGGCGAGTGTTTCTGCGATAGTCTTGTGGTGACAGTCACTAGTGGAAGCGGCACACCATTCAAGTACCCCTAAAGACATTAGAGAAGGCGGTTATTGATTGCTGGGACCGGTGAATACGAGATGAACATGCTACCTCTCGATTAATTTTCAGCTGTACCGCATACAAACATCAACAAACGAAACCCCCTTGATAGAACGAGGGACTTACAACTGTGGTGAAGACGAGGGTCTCATGAGACGGTTCTTTGCCCAGACACTGTTCAAAGAAGTGATACATCGTCTCCAGACACGCTGAGTCTTTCTCCTCTCCTGATGCATAGCTGGCACGGCGTGTCAACGGATCAGGTAGTCACGTATTCAGCGAAATTGCGACTTACATCCGTGCGATTCGAGTCAACTTTCGGAAAAATAGGGTGAGTCGATCGGGTCGCCACGAATGCACCGACATACTGCACTCACCAGCTCAATCGTGACGTTGTCTGCTGCACGAGAGTACAGAATGAACCGAAGAGCACCATGGTAACCGACACGCCGCACGATAGCAGAGGCGGAATGAAGTGTCTCCCACAGACCACACGCTCGCTCACAAGACGCAGGCGAGAGCGCAGGGTACGCGAGGTGGGGTAGCAGGAAAGCTATCTCCCAGACACACGCTACCACGAACTGGCACACGGTGTCCTTCCTCTCGTCTTGCGTTGCTTCGAGCAAGATATCAAATATCTTGATACCTGCAACAGCCTCGAGTTGATTCTCGTTGTGAATGGGAAGGAAATCAAGTACGTCATGCTCACCGGTTGGCTTGGACACGCGCGTCACAAGTTCACGGAGAAGCTAGGGCAGAGGCCGTGATTCTACCAAACAATTCAACATTGGCCATGGGCAGGCTTACCGCAATCGCTTCAACTCGACACTCGGTATCTACACTGGCGAGGCCATCGTTCACCAGATCAGCAAGACGCACCGTCTCGCCAAACGCGTCGACTGGTGTGCTGTCAAACAGGTGCTTATCACCAGGAGTTAGCCTCCTGCCGTCAAGTGTCCTACCTGTGCTTCTGCATTGTCCTTACAGCGTCTAGATCCGCAGTGGTCGGAGTCGCCGATATCAAGTGGCGCTGCAATGGTATCTCGCTTAGTGTCCATGAACAGCCGTGCGTCAGAGCTGGAAACGATGACCGTTGCGCACCTCCAAACACAGAACTCTGGTTCTCCAGTCAGTAACACCGACAAGATGTGACGACCACATGTCGCCCACTCACCGTCTCAACGAACCGACGTCATCAAGAGCCTCAGCTCCAAAGTGACTGATGAGAGCATCCGTCGGCGGCTTGCTACCATTCAGCACAACGGCCACTTGAGCAGCGCGCTTGCCTGCATGCTCTTGATGCGCTGCATGATGGAAGCCGATGTCGAGGCAGAGCGCTGCGGCTTGTGCAATCTCCGTCCGATTCGTCCACGGTGTCACTTCGAGATGACGGAGCACAAACAGCCATGACGACTCTGAGGCAGTTCGCCGACGAATTCCAAAGAACATCGTTCGTCAGTACATGGGTACACTCCGAACACGGCTGACAACCGTGTGACACCGAGTCAAGTGACGGAGGCATTCTTTGGAGCAGATGAACACCATACTGTACAGCACACGGCATCACAATGAGCAATACCGTGAATACAGTCCACTCACCGTTCGTATCCCCCCCATCCACCTGTGTGAAGGGTGCCGATGTTGAATCCATACATTCTCGAAGCTCGTCGACAGTGAGAGCAACGAGAGCAAGAGCGTCTTCGTCGCCCTTACGCGAGTGTGACGTTCACTTTCGGGATGTATACGTGGGTGTCCCCGAGATGCTTGCGTACATACCTGCTCTCGCAAGCGTTCCATGTACGCCGCGCGAAGCTCGAGACGTTTCCTTTCCATGGTCAGCATCGTGTGTTGAAGTTGTCATCAACTCCCCCCTCCAAACCAATCGTACTTACGATCATCAATACGGTAATATGTAGGTTGAGACATGTTTCTCCTGATCCGACAACCATCACTGATGGCATCAGGTCAGGTCGGTCATGGCCCGACATCATTTTTGGCTAATCGATTGGTTGCTTCGATTTTTTCAGCCAATTGTTAAAACCGTATTTACCTCATTGTTTTCATCATCATATTGGAATGACCTCCATTCAGTGCGTGGTTCCTTGATTGTGCCACGATGTGGGACACTCCCTTTTTGTGTTCGGTTCTCATGCCCCGAGGAGGATGAGGATTATGACCACACCCCTCCTCTCGGCGGGAGGAGTGTTCCGCTCGCCTGTTTCGAGTCGTCACCTTGGCTCAAATCAACTGGACAGGAAACAAAGGGGGTCATAATCCCTGTCCGTGCAGAGTCGGACGACGGCAGGAAGACCGCAATTAACACGTGAAGCCACAGCAAGGTTTTTCGTGAGCTCGCTGGGGATTCCACACCGGTAGTTTGTGTGTGTGGATGCCGTTATGAGGTCATCCTTTGACAATCCTGCGGCAAGGGAGGCGATCCTTCACAACTTGAAAACGCTCTGACCACGATCATATTTAAAATAGCGGTAGGCCGCTTCGTTGTAGTCAAGATTCATGACTCAAGACGGAGCTTTGAGGTACTGTAGGCTTCCACCACCTTCCTAGAAATAGAAAACCTTGCTGCTCCTACATCAGCTGCCCTTAGCCCGGCGGTGTGTGATCGGTCGTCCGCCTTTTGGCCTAACGGCCACGACCACACTCGCCTTCCAAGTTTGCTTTTCCACCTGCGCATACATTTCGCAAGAGGTTTTTCATGGGGTCATAAACACTGCCAGCCGACCCTAGCCATGCTCGTAATCTGATTGGCTACTGTGAAACCCTAGCGTGCAATGTACAACGCAATCTTCCGCCTGGTCGCTCCTCCCCGTTTGCCTCCAAGTGGTGCTGGACAGCGGACGTCGCCCTGCCTCGCGCTCAACTCACACCAAGTTGCAACGAGGAGCTCATTCCGTGAAATCCCCACACAAGCGAAAGTTGAAATCATGACTGACAAGCTCCGCAAGCGCAGTTCGGATGGCGAGCTCACGATCTCGCGCGGCCCACTGAACACGAGTTCGGCGGCGCCGGTCTTCTTGCAGAAGACCTACGACATGATTGAGTCGTCGCCTGATCACGTGGCGTGCTGGGCGGAGAATGGCGCGTCGTTCATCATCAAGAACCCGCGCGAGTTTGCCAAGGTGCAGCTGCCGCGCTACTTCAAGCACAACAACTTCAGTAGCTTTGTGCGCCAGCTCAACTTCTATGGCTTTCGCAAGCACAAGAAGGATGAGATTGTGATCAACACGATGGACGATGAGACCAAGAATTGGTGGGAGTTCTACCATGAGAAGTTTGTCCGCGGCAAGCAGGAGCTGATGGCGCAGATCCGACGCAAGACCTACTCAGAGCCAACCTCCCCAGACAAGGAAGAAGTCGAGACGCTCAAGCACTCGGTCGAGAGTCTACAAAGCCAGGTGACTGACCTGATGAGCCAGCTCGGTGACTTGACCTCGCTTGTGAAGAGTCTGTTGCAGGAGAAGCAAAACTCTAGTGCGTTGAATGTGGAGCCACTGCCCAAGCGTGCAAAGGTACCACAGCTCCCTCCCCCAGCGTCGCTGCTGCCACTGCCCGCCAGCTACCAGCAAGTGGAGTCGATGGCGCCATCCGCCAAATCCCACAAGCCCAGTGACGTGTCGCTCCTTGAGTGGACTGAAGCGTACGGCATGGACTACTTCATGAACGAAGGTCGCAACGCCATCAACCTCTTCGGTGAGGACGACGTGCTGACCTATGAGTAAAGTGACGGCACCAATGGCTGTTCGTTGACACCGTCTCCCCGAGTGCGTGCACGTGTGCGCACCCCCACCACAGGTCTCCACCCTCTCATCGAAGACGATCCCCGGTCCAACGCCAGTGGCGTGAGCACCCAGAGATGGTTGTGATGAGGACCTACACAAGAACCCAAGATCCGCCCGCACTCTGCTCCGTCCACAGGGCGCCAGGATAGTTATGTAGCTCCAGTGTGTCACTGAGTCAATTCCCTGATAGTAAATGTGAGGACTATTTATCATGCATTTATATCCGTCTACCGGTATTACTGTACAGTACTGTACTACCGACATATTCATCGACAATACTTAGTGTTGCAGCCCATGAAAAGGGTATGCTTGCTGCAAGAAAACGCGGGGTCGGAGGGGGCCGACGTGCCGACGTGGGTGGCTGCTCCTCACACTGGTGCTGAGATTGAACAGCAAGCCATCCTGGAATCGTGTCGTCATCGTGGGTCGGATCTGCCTATCAAGTGTATCCACATCTATTCGACGGTGGTGTTCATCGACGCATCATCATGCTTCATTTCAAATCCACGTTATTTTACCGCACAAACGTTCAAGATATCGTACATATCTGATTCCAGCTGATTCCATTCGATATTGCGGCACGTTTCGAGAGTGAAAATGCTGTTCTTCCAGCGGCGGTTCTTCCCTTTCGGCAATGGAGCTCCTAGTATCCACAGCCTGCAGGCGAATCCAGCGAACACGTGCGTACACGTATACGTTCTCGTGGGATGCTACCGTATCCATCTAACGCTAGTCGTTGTGGTGCAATAGAAAGGTTCTTGTGACCACCGACCGCACCGTCCAACTCCTGCGGCACGATTCCACCACGGGCTATACACTCAACGCGGTCAACTTTCTGGAATACCCGAATGCTCTCGTCGATGTCATCGCAACTGGAGTCATCGATGCGCCTGATCGCGAGCGAGTCGTGGTCGTGTACGCGGAACGACAACGGCATGAAGACCAGCCACGCGAAGAACCGCGCGAGGAACTGACCGACACGATGTTCCTCATCGTGATCGATCCAGCGAATCAACCGACAAACCAATCGACTAAAGAAACGAGTCGACCAAGAAAAACTCCGGTTCCATCGAATCGCCCAGCGCACGAGTCACTTCGATTCGAACTGGTGGCTGCACCCACGGCGATAATGACCGTTCGGGCGCGATCATCAGGAGGTGGCGGTGGCCACTCGGTCTTCCATGGCGTCATTGTGTTCCGAATGGAGTCGATGGTGGCATTTGGCTTCGTGGACGATCAATCACGCGGAAGGAGCACTCAGGTACGTACGTGGTGCCCCATCAAAAAATGGATGAACCATCGCCTGATTCATCCAGTCTCTGTCTTGTGTGCAGTGCGAACGCCTCAGCAACGAGCAGTTTGCGGTATTCTTCCCAGAGTTTGCCCAGTTTCGCCATCCTGTTCTATCAGTGCATGTCCACACCACGTCAGGCGCGGAGCGCGGATGGATTGCGTTCGGGTGTGCAGACGGGTACGTGTTTGTGAGCGATATATTGTTCGATGAAACCATCGTCGAGTAGCTCATCGGTGCCATGATATCACGCAGCTTCATTCGCGTCTTTGCCGGTGACATCAGTGACGGCGTGTTGTCGGGACCGTACGAGACGAGGGATATGCTGATGAACGGGCCGGTGATGTCGCTGTCGCTATTCACGAGCATGAGGTGTCGTCGCCTTGCCGCGGTTAAGTGTAGTGTGCATTATGAACTCACGTGTGATTGCCTTTTTAGTGATGGAAGGCGGAAAGTAAACATCGTCACGGGGTGCGCCATCGGTGAAGCGATCGTGTACGAAGACATCTTTGGCCAGTCAACAAGAGAGTCCATCAAGCACGAGTCACTCGTGCGCTCGGACGAGTACGACTCCATCTTCTCCGTCGTCGCTGCGGATGTTGATTTGGTACGAACTGCTACTGGTTGACGGGTGAATCCGTGCTGACTGTTGATCACGCATAGGACGGTGACGTGGAGCTGCTCATTGGCACCGACAATCAGGTGCTTCTAGCTTACAAGAAAGGTGAGAGCCAAGACGAGAGCACCGGTGGTGGTGGTGCCAGTGGCGGCGCTCACCGTGACGTCCCCAACAGCACACGTCGCTGGGGTTTGCTCTGCCAAGACGACTGGGAACTCCGCGTTTTCGGCAGTCTCTACAGCCTCGCATGGCTCGATCTGAACCATGATGGAGTCAAGGAGCTGATCGTGGTAAGTGCCACCGGCGTGTACGTGTTTGAGGCGGATCCACAGCTCGTGCTGCAGCGGCTCAGTGCCATGCTCAAGGTGAGTCGGGTGACCCCCACTCCCGATACTTGATTGGCTAAAATATGTAGTATAATCAATGATGATTGGTTAAAAACGAATACATTAATTTTTGTGCAAACGTTTGAGAAATGCACTGCACACTTGCCATGATCGCGCCGCTGCGTCGCGCGGCAGCGATCGCTGCTGTCTCACGCGTTCATGGCACCCCAAGACAGACCTTACGCTGCTTGCAGCGAGTCAGTCGATTCTCTATTGCAGCGCACCGACCAGAGCCTGTGCATGCGACGTCTGTGAAGCGCTCCGTTCCCACACCCGGCCTCTTCCAGCTCCCTCAGCTCTTCCACCCAACCGACTTCAAGCGGCTTTCAGAGCAAGTGACAGCAAAGTGCCAATCGCTCAAGCACGAGGTATGTGGATTTGCTGAATGGATTCATGTGTCGATTGCTTGATCGATCGAGTGGCTGACTGTATTATTATCTCACAGATCGTGACAACAACCCCGGGCCTGCGCACGATCCAATCGATATCCTCTTCCATGTGCATTCTTGCCCCTGCATTCTCATTGATGCGATCACATCACCACAGCGCGCCGTGGCTCCTTAACCTGTTTTTTCTATTTTTTTTTTCGTGTCTGCACCTCGACGAAATCTCGAATGCGATCTGCTCGGTCATCGACGCCGCCGAACTCTGCCGCAATGTGCATCCCGACGCGTACGTGAAAAAAAAAATGAAAATGAAAATGAAAAAGAAAACTCACCAAGACCACACAAAAAACGCACAACTGGGCATGCATGCATGTACCTTGTCTTGTAGGACCTACCGCTCGGCAGCGAGCGCGTGCTTCACGGAGCTCTCCGATTTTATCCAGAACCTCAACGCCGACGTGGACCTGTACAATGCATTGCGCGCCGTCTCCGAAAACCGCGCGCTCATGGCGTCCTTCACCGAGGAACAGCAACGCATGGCCGTGCTGCTTCGCAAGGAATTCGAGCGCGACGGCATCCACCTGAGCTTGCGCGACCGCCAGCGCGTGATCGAATTGCAGAACGACATCACACAACTCAGCATGGAGTTCCAGCAGGTCATGTTCAGTGCGAGAGAGTTCATCGAGGTGCCCGAGAAGCTGATCCGGTTGCTGCCACACGGCATCCTGGCGGCGTGTGAACGCAAGCTACTGAACCGCAACGTGCTGCGGGTGCCGACGGACCTGCACGTGATGAACACGGTGCTCAAGTGGGTCGGCGACGGCGAGGTGCGCCGGCAAATGTACATCAAGGGCAACACGTGCGCGATCGAAAACCTCGTGGTGCGTGGGGGTCGTGGTGCCGTGTGGTGCATACTGTGTGGTTCATTCTTTCCTCGTGATGGTGGCCATAGATTCTGGACGAACTGCGGCAAAAGCGACACGACCTCGCGCAGCTCCTAGGGTTTGAGTCGTTCGCTCACTTCGCCATGAGGTGAGTTGCACCTAGTTGCTATCTATTCTTCAGTGTGCGCGTCATCCTCTTCTTGTTGTTGTGGGACGCCTAGTGATCGTATGATGACGTCACCGGAGACGATCACCGACTTTGTCCGATCACTCTCCGAGCAGCTCATGCCCAAGGTATGATATACATGGCATGTGGGTGTAGGCTCCTACCTTCCTCAGCATGTAACCGGCACGGTGTATACTGTACCTAGGCGAAGCAGGAGCTGCAGATGGTGATGACGGCCAAGCAGGCGCACAGCGGACGCGCGAGTGACGCGAGTGGCATGGCGATGTGGGACCTGCCGTACTACATGGGCATGCTCAAGGCACAGCGGTATCGCATCGACTCGCGTGTGCTGTCTGGGTACTTCCCACTCGAGCGGTGTCTGGATGGGCTGGCACTGTTGTGTCGCGAGTTGTTTGGCCTCGAGCTCGCGTCATTGCCCATGCACCAGCACGAGTCATGGCATCCGGATGTGCGCAAGCTCGGGTTGAAGACAGCGAGTGGGGAGATCCTAGGGTACATTTACTTTGACCTCTACCCTCGTCAGTTCAAGTACAACCACGCGGCCCATTTTACGATCCGATGCGGCAAGCGAGTCCACAGCGGCGAGTACCAGAAGCCAATAGTGGCGCTCGTGTGCAACTTCAACAAGCCAGCGCCGTACGCTCCTTCGCTGCTCACGTACGTGGTTTACGTGTCTTGCAATTATTTTTGTGGGGATCCCAAACAATAATTGTGTTTGCTCTCCCTAGCCACTCCGAGGTGGAGACTCTGTTCCACGAGTTTGGCCACGCGATGCACTCGCTGCTGTCGCGCACCGAGTTCCAGCACCTCTCGGGCACACGTGCGTCGTTGGATTTCGTCGAGACGCCGTCGCATTTGTTCGAGTACTTTGCCTGGGACTACCGAGTCGTCCACGAATTTGCTCGCCACCACGAGACCAACGAGCCCATCCCTCGCGAAATGATGCGCAGCCTCAAGCAGAGCAAGCACATGTTCGCCGCGATGGATGCACAGACCCAGTGCCTCTACTCATTGCTGGATCTGACCATCTTCGGCCGCCAGCCACTCCCTGCCAACCCACCGACGGCCACGGCAGTCCTGGCCTCGCTCCAGAACAAGCACACGCTTGTGCCACATGTGGAAGGCACGTTCTGGCACACACGGTTCGGCCACTTGGTCGGCTATGGGGCTGGGTACTACTCATACCTGTACTCGCGTGTGTTTGCGTCGGCGATTTGGAATGCGCGGTTCCAAGAAAATCCACTCAATCGCGAGGCTGGACAGCGGTTGTTTGATCAACTGATGGCCCATGGCGGTGCAAAGGACCCGAATGAAATGCTGCGCCTGGTGCTGGATGGGCTGGACCCGTCACCTACGAGCTACCTGCAAGAGCTGGGCATCGATAGTACAGGACTCTGATACTGTACTGAAGAGAACAATAGACGTGGCCAATACATCCTAGGAGGCAAACACCTATCATTGAAAGCGAGGGGAGAGGCGGAGGAGGGATGATGGTGGTACGGTCGAATGAGGGCTATGGCGGACGGACGCTGATGCCGTGTGAGTGCGTGTGGAGAAGGAGTGGCTGGCGATGTCTATTGGACCACGCAGCAGTTGGCGCAGCCACCTTTCTTGACGTCCTCTGCAGATAGCGTGGCGTCATCGTGGTGTGGTCGGCCGGCCGTGGACGACGCGCCGCCGACCGACTTGGTGATCACACGCTCGTCGCCAGACTGGTCATCGAGAGCCGAGGACATGGACATGGAGCGCTGCACCTCTGGGGACTTTTGCGTGACGACGCCGCCGGCCTGACGCCACAAGAGAGCCTAGGGCGACGGAATAGAGAGCATGGATTAGATCACACGCTATCATCAAGACGCATTGACAATGGAGACGTACATCCACCCAGAACGCCGCCTCCTCGTGTGAGCGAGCCTTGATGGTATATACGCGCTCGTTCAGCTCGATCGTGAACAGTCCTGGACCGTCTACACATATATATTTTTACAGTTGAATGGCATCAGTATCATGGCAAGTACATGGATACCAGAGCGGCAGTACGACTCACCAGACGAGTCTTCTCCAAGCAGCGCGATCGTGCCCACCTGTGGCAGATTAAGCGCAGCCAGCAGCTTCTGGCCTTGTTTCTATGCATGCATGGTCACAGCGTTGATATCACGTCGCCTAGAGTCCATCCGATCATATGAGTCTCACCTTGTAGTAGGTGAGAAAGCATCCGTTGGTCTCAAACCACCGCTTCTGCCACTTGCCATCGCGCGTCTTCTTGAACAGGTAGCCGCGCATCTCCTCTGTGGACATAACACCACCAGCATCAGTAAATGAACGAACACTGTGGTCTCAATGGCGAGATCGTCTCTCTCTCGATATCTCTATCTCACCTGTGCGGTAGTTGGTGGGCAGCGAGCGCGAGCTCTTGCCGATGCTGGAGGACGACGACGGCGTGCGCACGAGCTTGGTCTTGTCGGCCATGTTGAATCGACTGTATTGCTATGGCGTGGTTTGGTGGTCTCGAACGGACAGATTGGAAGCACCCTCGACCAAACAGGCGATGGAAATGCGGCGTATGTGCACGTGGGACGCACGCACGCGAACCAGGGGAGGGGACTGAGGGAGCGCTTAATATACACGGTCCACTGCGCGCTGTGTCAAGTGCGCTGGATGAGATCGTGGCGCGCAAGAGAGGGAGTCGGAAGCCGTGATACCTTTCTTAGGCGTCGGCGATGCATCCAATGCTGAAGCCAAGAACGTTATTTCACGACCTGGAGTTTTATTTTCGGTCCAATCTGAATTGAGCCGTTGGGGTTAAAGTATAGGTTGACGCATTCACCTCGTCTCTGATGATTTGGAACACAGTGATATTGAATACAAGGCAAGATGACATGGTGTTATCCTAAGCGGCTGGATACAGTCCTGCAAAATCAAAAATGGGTATGAAATTATTCATTTTTGGTATGTCTTTTAGGCGACCTAACCCGACCCGGCGATTGATCGAGCTACAGAAATCAGGTTCGCCGACATGGACCTGATTTCCAATTATATGATATCACAGGAACTCACTCTATGCAGCAACAGAGGGGCAAGGCCACTTCAACTACCGGTAAACGTTATTAGCGCCATGAGAGCCACGGCTAATCGCCAACCATGCCTGCTGCCGAAGAAGTCCGTGCATAGCTCCTCGCGTGATGCTATGTACGTGAAGGATAAGTGGTGTATACCTCTGTCCGCATCGTGGGCTGACGTTACTACGCATCGTACTGTACACACCAGTGCAATGGGTTCTAGGAGAACCGTTCTACGCACACAGTCGGGTTTCAGCAGCTTTGATTTCCTGTGGGTGCACTGAAAGAAACCCGACTCGAGAGCGTTGGCTGCTTCGGTGAGAATCAGCCTTGTCTGAAGGGGCTTCAGTAGAGACTATGATGGCCAGGCATTGAACTCATAGCGAACACGTCCCAGGACGAAGGCTCGTCGTACTGTACGTCAAGGGGTTCAAATACAGTATATGTCGCTGTTTGGACTACTGCATCATGGTCACAAGCCGCACCAATTGAGCTGGAGAATGGGATGGACGCCGTGCTCTTGAATATCCCAGCGAATGAAGCTGATCTTGGGAGATAGTACTGTGCGATTAGTGTCAGTGTACAATCCCGAAAAAGCAGTGCATCCACAGGTGTCCGTCTCGATGAAGATGCGCCTTCTTCCTCTCCTCAGTTGTCAGCAAGACACCGCGTTGCTTACAACTTGTTGAGTCCACCCTGACACCGACAGCAATCTGCTCTTGCTTTCTCCACTTCAACCTCAACCTGCAAGGTTGAAGCTCGACACGATCCATCGCGTCCCACTCTCCAACAGATCCGAAGCACAAAATAAATTCCACACTCTGCCCGCCGGGCTGCACTCTATTGCTGTGTGTACTTCCGGTATTCTGCACTACATCCTAAGTACTGCAGTGCTCAGAGATTCCGAAACCGCCACCTCAGCCTGGGAGTCTCAGCCAGAGGCGACGTAGTCCAGCCACACTACGGAAGTTTGGGGAGCAAGATGCCATGATGCAAATCGCCGAGCACGCGCTCCTTTGTGCACGAACCCCATGGCAAACTCAGCATCGCGCATGGCTTGATAAGGTACTACACTGTACATGCATCGCCACAAGCCGTCCGCCATGACACAGTACTGATCACTGTACTGTAGTTTTGATGATAAGGTGAAGTCTATTGAGTAGCGCTGAGACGAACTCTAATAGCTGGTTGGCGATGTCGCCGTCGCCGGGAACATGTAGAAACGCAGGGCGAAGAAAATACGGGGACCCGGGTTACCAGGTCGGCTCCTGGCGCACGCTAGCGGCTTCCTGCCAATGCTGGAAGTCGACTGACAGCAAGGTATGGAGGTGAAGGTGTGCGGGGCGTTGAGTCGGGCGAAAAGTCTGAGTGCTGGCGGCTTGGTCCATCGCGGTGTTGGCCGCGTGGTCCACCATCTTGTTGTACGCTCGTAGATGATGATGCCAGTGTCGCATCTCGAGTTGGTCAGCGAGTCTCCGGGCGGTGGCATATAGCGGGAGTAGTTTGCGGTTGATGGGAGGGCGCGAGTTGCGCAACTGACCTAGGATCAAGGCACTGTCGCCGATCACTTCGAGCGGGAGGAAGCCATGTGTCTTGGCGGCGGCTAGACCGGTGACCGCACCCCAATACTCGGCGAGGTTGTTCGTCGTCGCCGAGCTGGTGTAGCTCATCGACGCGCTCCAAACGATTGACGGTGAAGCGGGATGAGCGCCGACAGCGACGATAACCGCTCCAGCACCGCCGGAGCCTGGGTTACCGCGTGATCCCCCGTCGAAAAAGTGGAGGTGCCGTTGGTCCGACGGGCTGGTGGGAGGCGGGTCGGTGGGCTCGAGCGGAGCTGGTTCGACTGTCAGGAGATCTGCCAGCAAGCGGGGACCCGGGTGCCACGCGGGCTTGCTGCGAGAAAGGGAGTGGATGAGTTGGCAGTGAGTGCCACGGACCGCAGCGCGCTGGGCCGCCTTCGCTGCGCGCGTCGGCCACTGGCCGGTGCTGTCCGCCATGCCGGACATTGTGGTCAGCACATGCTGCTGCCATAGGACGCTGCAGGTCGGGAAGATTTCCGTGGTCGCTCGGTGGTCATTTTTGGCGAGCTTGGCCAGAGTTGGAGTCTTCTAGACACCCGGCAGCGTCGCCGGCAGCCGGAGGCTGAAGATCGCGTGCAGGAATCGCTGCTGATCGACGGAGTCGCGGTCGCACCAAGCGCCGAGGGATCACCACCAGTGTCTGAGGTCCCGCCATAGGGCCTGGGCTTGTGGGCAGCGCCAGAGGATGTGGTTCATCCATCCTCCGTTTGTCCCTTCCCCTGGACAGTGGGGGCACCCGCGGCGCTGCTGGGTCGGGTCATAGCCGCTAAGGCGAAGTACCTTGACTTGGTGGATGAGTAGTCTCTGCCGACTCGAACTGTGCTGAAGCTTGTGAATGTCCTCCACGAAAGATCAAGGAGCGCGGCGGCGATCGCGGAGTGTTCATCTATTGCTCGCTGTCGGCGTGCCGCGGTCTCTTCATTCGCGTGCCTGCGTGCCGTGTCCTGCAGTAGCAGTGGTGTGCGCAGGCAGCCCGTGGTGCCCCACAGTGGCACTATGGGAGGGAGCTGAGGGTGGGGAGTGAAGGCGAGCACCGTGTGGCCTTGACTTCTGGCGCGTGTGTATCTGGTCCGAGGCGTGCCTCCAGCATCTTGTCGACCAAGTGGCCACCTTCAGTGTGGCGCACATGGTCGAGGAGGTCTGTGGTTACTTCGCGATTCTTCTCTGCATATCATTGCAGCCGCGAAGCATGGTGAGTGCTTGTTCCATAGGGCGGGCACAAGTCCTGGACTTCATACGTGTGGTCGTGAATCACACGTATGATGCGGCGTGGTCCGCGCCACAGCAACGCAAGCTTGTTCGCATGCGAGGTGACCACACCCACGAGCACGAAGTCACCCTCAGCGAACCTTGGCATCTCCACGCCGTTCCTGGCCTCGTGCCGAGCGCGGGCAGCCGCTCTCTTGCGCTCTGCCGACTCGGACAGTGCCTTGTGCATCTGCTCCAGTGCGTGTGCAGCGTTGTCAAGGTGAAATTTCTATTCTTGCTGCACCCACTCGACCGTCACCATCTGCTTCGTCGCAGGATGGAACAGCGCCATCAGCGGTGTAGTCGCTGGTAGCTGCGTGAACGCCGTCACTGGTGCGATACCTCCCAGTCGGTCCGCTGGATGCATGTTGAGTGCTGCCTGCACCACAGGCAACACCACTGGCCACTGCGCTGGCCGCAGCTTGGGCTCACTCAAGAGCGCTTTGACCACTCGCAGTACCATGCGATTCACAACTTCCACAGTGCCATTGGCCCAAGGGCTGTAGGCGACAACAAAGTGATGCTGTCCGCCGAGCACACGTCGCAAATCTTCCATCACCTTGTTCTTGAAGTGGCTCCCTTGGTCAGAGACCCATTGGAGCACCACTCCAAAGCGCTTGAACCAGTCCAGGAGCGCCGCCGTCACCTCCTCTGAATCGGCTGTTGGGCACTCCATCAGTTCGGTGAAGCCACTCATGTCATGCTTGAGCACCAGGATGTATGAGGACACTTCGTTCCCCAGGGGCATTGACAGAAAGTCAAAGTGTAGAACCTCGTTGGGCTTGGCAGCGTGTATGGCTTCATCAAACGGTCGTGGGATGAGCTCTCCCTTGATCATCATCCAGTGGATGCACGCCTTGACGAAGGCGACCACATCAGCGGACATCGATGACCAGGTGAAACACTCCTTCAACATCTTGAGGGTCACGGCTTGTCCACGGTGGCCAGCCGCGCCGGCGTGAGCCACCACACAGAGTCGTTGCTGCATATCCACAGCCCCATCTGGGATCCAGACTTGACCTGACTACGTCTTGTACACTTGGTCGTCCTCGTTCCACGTCACATCCGGTAGGCCATCCTCTGGATCACGCGCTGCCGGTTAACTATTTAGCGGGTCAAATGAGGATCGGGTCACGGATTGGATCGTGACTATCTATTTTTTGGGTCACATCTTGGATCATGGCCAATCATGTTGAAGTCTAAGTTTGGATATCCCCGTGCCCGCAAATACGCAACTGACCTTATCCGCCCCCTTGTTTGTGTTCATGGGGTCCCACTCGCGGAAACGAAAGCAAGAGCAAAGATGGAGGACGACTTCGACGCTGGTGTTGGCGGAGCAGATACAGAAATCAGCAATGGAGTACGCGAGGTCACGATCGCGGATGCTCAGCAAATGGTCGACAACCTGCGCAGGCCCAAGGAGGACAGGAAGAAGGAGACAACAACCTGTTTCTACAAGGGCTACAAGTACACGAGAGGCAGCGACTCCAATGTCAAACTGTGGTTCCGTT
>JAADXF010000406.1:0-19985 GCA_023337575.1 Pythium chondricola | reverse complement strand
CCACTGACTGGCGGCTGAAAAGCCAGAAGCCCTCCGGGTTGAGCGCGCCCTGGCCAGGCAAGCAACCACCGGCGGTCTTGACCTCTGGCGCACCGACCGTGATGATGGCCCACTCGTAGTTCTCGCTGGTGAACGTCGTCTCGCACTTGCTCTTCCACGTACGCCGAGGCAAACACGACGCGTTTGATGGTGTACTCGCTGGTCACACAAAAATGGAAGACCTGCTGCATCACGTCACTAATCTCCTCTCCAACGCGCGACGTCCAGATACTGTTGAGGCTCACACAACCGATAGCATCCTCGAGCAGCCGCTGCTGGCTCTGCGAATTAGCGTACGGCAGCACGTACCGCGCGATTCCGCCCCAACGCCGAAAGCAGTCCTCAGCCAGTGGCAGTGGAACGGACGGATACAAGAGCTGCCTGCACTGCATGAGCTCGTCCTCGGTCCACACAGGCATGTGGCGACTCCGACATTGTGTCTTGAAGAACTGGTACCAGATCGAGCGAAGCGGCGAGGTGAGCAGTATCGTCTTCGCGGAAGCGAACATTGGCTTCATATCGTCGACAATATAGTACGTGTCGCGTGACCCGAGCACGGGCCAGAAGTCGTCTCGGGAGCCGATGGCGACAGTGTTCTTGTAGAAGAGGTACCGCCTCTTGCTTGCTCCTCTCTCGTATACCACCGTGGCATTCAGGTGGGCGAGATGGGCAAGAAGCACGTACCCAAAGTATGTCTTGCCGATACCCGAGTTGCCGAGCAGCACGAGGTGTGGATAGTGATCATCTTGAACCATCGCGAGGCACATGTGGAGCAGGTCGACGTAGCAAGGGCGAATGAAGATACTCGACGGCCGAACTCCTTCTCCAAGGAAATGGACACCATCGGGAAGGCTCAGGACTGTCCCAGCCTCGATCGTGGGCGTCTGTTGCTTTAGTGCCCTCCACTACGCAACGAGACGCGGTGGATTCACTTCCGCCGTCGTTGAGTCCACGACTTTCGTGCGATCAACCCAAATCGAACGGACAACTGAAGCAACTGCCTGCACCACTGGCACGGCCACCAGCACGTGGACCTTGCCTCGAGCGCGCTGCACAACGTCTTCTGTCAAGCCAACATCACCGAGCGTCGCGAATGGGTTACTTAACGCCACCAGCTCACTCGTGTCGTTCACAGCAGCCGCAGCGTCAACGCTGAGCCACTCGCCGTTGGCTCTTGCGAGGTACAAGTCGAGTTCGTCTGCGTCGAGCGTGATTGAGTTGGGCGCGATGAGATTCTTGAGCTCGCCAACCAATGCATGGGAACCAGACATGCGTACGGGGAGCGCTCCTTGTCCTACAATTGCGCACCCAATGTTCATGGTCACCGAACTTGTTGAATGGGATCCAAACCAGCACGACTACAGCCGCACATGCTCCACTCCACCCCCATCACTCACTCCTGCATCAGTCTCATACCCCCTCTCTCACAATCAAAAATGGACTGAGAAACATTTTTAATCAGCGAAAGGTCACACACACACCATCAAGTTCACGTCGTGATGCCGACACAGCGTCCCAGCCACCTCGGCAACGACTGCAGCCTGGAGGCCAACGATGATGCTGACGACGACGAAGCGGTTGCTCGTCGGAGGCTGCATGATGCACTGTGCGCACTGCCGTTGCTGGCGCCGTGGACCACGTTCGTCGCGCACGACCCGACATTTACTGACGAGATGAACGAGTGCGTGTGCCTCTTCCCATCATCCATTGTTTGATTATGCTGACTGAGTCGACCTATACAGCGAGCTGGATGTGCGTGTCAAGGAGCTGATCTTTGATGAGCTCGAGCGCAGTTACGTGCGGCTCAAGAGACAGCAGGATGCGAGCGACGCTGCCGCTGTCATGACGAAGCGTGCCACACAGACGCTACTGGAGAGCCGCCTCGTCGTCGAGGCCAAGCGCAACATCGACGTGCAAAAGCTGCAGCGTGATGTGGGTTGGACTGGCCAGTCGGTTTGCATCATACTACGCGAGCTAGACTGACTGATTGAATTGCTGACACCTGCAGATGCGAACAGCGATGAAGACAGCCATCAACCTGGCTCATTCGCCAGGGTTCTCACCTCGGCGTGGGTCGGCAGCCGTCACCTGGCGCCAGAGTAGTATCCTTGGTCAGATCTTGACGGAGAAGGAGGCACAGAAGGCAGCCGCCGTGTCCGCTGCGGTCGCCACATCGACCTACGAGAAGAGCCAGGCACGAAAGGCCTCCCAGCTTGAGAACAACACCTCGCAGTCGTCTCACCACGCGCCCCTCCACATTGAATTTCCACCTTCCCCACCCAAGCTCAGTGTCCTCGTGGATGCAGCTGACGCTGGTGTGACTGATATCGAGCTGGACGCCCAGGTCACAAGCTTCCGTCAGCGACCCGTGGCCCCCACAGCCGTCGAGGATGCTCGCTCCCCAGTCTCACGACGAGAGTGCAAGCCTGATAGAGTGCGGTACATTGCATCCACTCGCCTAGGAGCGCTGCCACCGACCAAGAGCATCCTAGAAGAGTATCCGATCCCGAAGGAGATCCTGGACGCACTAGAGACCCACCGCCACTACCACGTGGACGAATCATCGCTCCTCACGTCTTTCGACTCGCTCAAGCCTTCGTCCACAGGTGACTGGGAGTGCTACGTGCGTCGGTCAGTACCGGTCGAGCGACGGCCGGTCTCATTTGTGTTGTCCTCACTGGAGATTGCCCATGAGCGACCAGTACCACCGCCAAGCGACATCTTTCAGCACCACCTCGAGACCACGGCGTCCAATGACGAGCTGCTGCTCACGGAGGTTCGCCAGCTCTTTGACCACACGCACGACGCGTACCGCGACTTTCGCCACAGCCTCCACCGCCACTTGGATCTGAAATACCTCGTTGACCTATCGTTCCGCAGCTCGCTCAACAGCACGAGCTACTTCCTGGAGGAAGACGAGATCGTCAATTCAGAGCCGTCCGTGCAGATCCCGGATCGACTGTTGCGCAAGAGCTCCTCGCCTTTGTCCAAGTGGCGAGCAGCAAGTCAGACAGTCGGGAGTATCAACGCTCGGCGTGGTGCGATCGCCATCCAAGCGAAGGCTGAGCTCTCCAAGACACAGCGCAACAACCTGATCGCCAAGATCTGCCATTTCACCCCCAACGAAGTGCAGCTGATGGATCTGTGGTACAGCTACGACGCTGACGCTGTCGAGACCACGCCATTTGACCCCGTACCTATGCTTCCCGAGCTCAGCAATCGCTTTGACGTTGTATGGAAGGACCTCGGGATGCCAGCGAAAGAGCGACTAGACCTGGCGATCAAATACAGTGCGATTGAGAACTCGTCCAAGCTGCCTGACGCCGTGTTGCTGTGGGAGACCGCGTCCACACTGATCAGAGAGCGCGAAGAGCTGCTGCGACTTACGCGGCTGGCGCTGGCCACACCCAAGAAGACCATGGCGATGGTCGCGGAAGAAACAGGGCTGCTTCAGGACCTCGCGACCACGACGACCGACGTGAAGGAGGCACTGCTACTCACGTACATTGAGGTGGGCGATTTCGTCACGCTTCACGGTAACTTTTACCTTGTGAAAATGGAGCACGAGGCCAGTGAGTTACAGCAGAGTATCGTCGACAGCCACGAGGTGTCGCGACGTCGAGCCAACTCACCCGATGATGGAGGAGACAGTGCGAATCCCAGCACCCAAGCGATCCACCACGATCGCGAGAGCATGCACCGAGACACGTGGGTGTGAGCAATACATTGATACATACGAAATTGAGGGACTGTGTAAGACTTTATCTAAACTACTCTTCACTTTGCGTCTTTTGTTTTTTGCTCTTGTTCTTCTTGCTCTTCTTGGCTTTTGATCGCTTGTCCTCCTGATCATTTGACGAGCTGCTGCCTTCCGCATTGCTAGCACCGGCCTTGAGCTTGAATTCGCCCTTGACCAGCAGCGCGTCACGCTTCAGCTTGCCATTGCAGCTGCCGTACGCGCGTCGCCCAAACAGCTTTCCACCCGTCGCGGCAAAGAGTTCTTCATCCGTCGGGATCCGGAACTTGGCTCCACCGTCGCCCGTGGATTGACTGGGTTTTTCATTGTCATCAGAGGAGTCGCTGCTGTCGCTGTCGCTGTCACTGCTATCGGAACGCGCGCGCTTCTTGGCCTTCTTCTTGGCCTTCTTCTTCGCCTTCTTCTTCGCCTTCTTGTCACTGGCATCCTCGTCCGAGTCGGCGGCGATCTTGATCTTGCTGGCAAGCTTGTCGTACGCATTGTACCACCACTGGTTCTGCTGCTGCTCTGTGTTGAGCTTCTCGACGCCGATACCCATCGACTCTTCGCGCTTCTTGACGCGCACGTACGTGGCCACACCCTGCTCCTCTTTGCCGAGACCTTTGCCCTCCGTCCAGCCCATCTTCTCCATCTGCCGCCGTGCGAACGACGACATCTCGGAAGCTGCACTCTCGTTCACCATCGCGCCCAGCTTCGCCATGTACTTCTTGCCCACGAGCGGCACCGCCGGTGCCGTCGCCGTGCCAGTCATGGTCGTGATGTGGTTTGTCTTGTGAAAAGCCACTGGAAGCCATCGCTTCCAATAAGTCATTTGATTGGCCAAAACGATGACAAAAAATGTATGATGATTGGTTGAAAACCGATTAACAATCGGACAGCTCATCATCAAAGTGAAAAGCTACGATGGCGGAAGCTCTGTATGCGCTCGGGGAAGGGCTCCACTGGGCGCCAACGTCGGCGCCGCGCGGCGAGTTCATCGCTATCTATGATCGTGTAGACACGAGCGGCGCGTTCCTCGTCCATCATTTCCTTGCTCTCTTCCTGAAGGCTGGTAGGTGATGCGAAAGTCACCACACTCACAACTGACCGATCAACAAAGCATTGTTTGCACAGGTCATCGCGTGTGCTTTCTCAACTTTGCGCAGTCCACCGATCATTACACTGCTGTTGGCCGCAAACTGGTGCGTCAATGTATCGTTATTGACTCTCTGTGAGTTGCTCTGAGACGAAGTGTGGATTGGTGCAGGGTGTGAACCTTAGCGCGAGCATCGATAAGGCGACGCTGCGTGTGATCGATGGGTTTTCACTCGCAGAGTCGCCTGACTCAAGACCCGCACTGTTACTACAAGCCATTCGACTGCACGCTGCTGCGTCAGTGGCTTCCTCAGCGCCAGTGTCTATTGTGATTGATGACTTGAGTCCCCTCAAGTGGCAATGGAGCCACCGACAACTCGTCCAGTTTCTCCGCTGTTGTCGTGCACTGACCCTCGAATCGCAGGTGAAAATGGCGCAATTGAGGATGTGTGACTCCGAGCGTGTCGTGACCGTGTGCGTGTGTGTGTGTGTATGTGTGCGACGGTACAGGGACGCATGAATGTGGTTGTGCTCAGCCACTCGGACGCCGACCCGGCACAGTTCACCGACACCAACTCTGGCGTCCTTCCACTGGTGCGATAAAACGTGGTTTGTAGATACAAGCATGCGGAACTGACTGGCAGAGTTACTGAAGGTGCCCATCGTCTCCGAGATCGCGACGGTCGTGCTCACTGTCGCGCCTCTTCCAAGTGGCTACTTCAAAGACGTCCACGGCACGGTGAGTTGACGCACACTGCTTCAATCTAGAGTCTATAGGTGACTCATGGACTGTATGTTCAACGTCGTAGATCACAGTTCAGCGTCAGTGCCAAAGCGCAGCGAGCGTCTTCGACAAGTCCACAGTGTCGTTCAAGGTGCTCGAGAACACCATCAAGACGTTTGCCGCTGGCGGAGACGCCCTCCGCTCGCTATAATCAAAGCATATGCCCATTACCACACCATCAGCTCCACCGCTGCTGCTATGTCTTGTACAATGCCTGATTTAAGCCCTCGTGGGGAGTGAATCCAAGTGGCCGAGCAATGTTGTGTACCCTTCCTGCCTCATCGTCCACGTGACGATGAGAACGAAGGCCCATTGTTGTCAACCAGACTGTCTGCAACTCACTGGTTCGAGTAGATGATTCGAGGCGATCTACGGCATAGTAGATGCGATGCTGTTGGCTGCGACCTGTTGGCCCGCTGCAGATGGAATCGAGGCTGCTTGCCCTCACTTTTCAGTCTCGGCGATCCCTCTTGACCCGCCGAAGGCGTTCAGCAACCACTAGGGGCCCTGTATCTCCCCATACAATCCAGATTCCAATCGAAAACACGCCAACAATGAGACGCGTGCTTGCGCGCCAAACATAGCCACTTCAACTTCAACATCGGCGCCGATCGCGGGTCTGTCTCTGCGTCGACCCGTCTAAGAGCCGTGCAACCCATCCATAACGATCGCAAGATTCTGTCTGCGCCGTTGTCACCACAGAGAAAGCGCTGGCGGCGCTGGGTGAGCTCGTGGTTTCCTTGAATCTTGGATGGTCGCGATGGTCATGTTCTTGTGGTGTCGACACGCAACTCAGATTCATGTGAGTGATGGTCTGTATCGTCCCGTTGTTCGCGTAAAATACGCGTTGGTTTCGCTTGTTGGCGTGTGTTTGATTGCACATCGTGAGGTTTTTGGCGTGTGAAATGCGATCGTGAAAGGTTATTCTCGGGCCAAAGCAACGCCGACGGCTCGAACAAACGCAACGCCCGAGCCCTGCACATCTACACCTCGCGAGTCCGAAGTAGACGACCGCCGCCGACGCCAAGCCATCACCCGCGCTTCGTCGACAGCGCTGAGTGAGTGACGGACCCGTCGATCTCATCTACCGCCAACGTTCGCGCCGCGCCGCCACCGTCAGAACTCGATTGGACAAACCAACCCCCTCGGCGATAAAAACCGCCGCCACCAATGAACCGAATACGAGAGCTCTGCCGTGACATCCACGTCGAGTACAAGCGCAGAACGCCGCAGCCGACTACTACCAGTGGCGATCTCCCACAGGAGGTCGAGGAAGGCAACGTCGAGTACAAGCTCCAGCTCTTGGACCCGGCTCCGGGTAAGTTCCATCACATATGACGCCGATTCTGGCGACAATCGGCGTCGCCAATGCGGGTGTAAAAGTTGATGTAGCTTCTCACATGGCTACATGTTTGGTGTGTGTGGTCTTCCCCCACTTCAGACCGCGTCAAGCACTTGACCACGCAGCTCCACTGGCGGCTGAATGAAGGCAAGGGCGAGGCGTTCTACGAGATCGGCGTGCGCGACAACGGCGAGGCCATCGGCATCCCGGTCGGCTCCATGATCAAGTCGATCCGCACGCTCGCGCGCATGTGCCAGGTGCTCAACGCCGAGCTCGAGATCGTGCGCTTCCGCCGCGGCCGCGAGCCAGCGCTGCGTGCCGTCCGCGTCCGCGTCGCACGCATCGCCGACACCAAGCCCAAGCAGCACCTGCGTGTGTCGGTGATTGGTGATTTCGAGAGTGGCAAGTCGACGCTCGTGGGCGTGCTGATGCGCGGCACGCTGGACGACGGCTGCGGACTGGCACGCATGCAGGTGTTCCGCCACCGCCACGAGATCGAGAACGGCTGCACGTCCAGCATGAGCGAGCACACGATCGGTATCACGTCCGACGGCCGCTTCTGCACGGCGGACGTGGTTGAAGACTGTGATCTGCGCGACGAGGACGACGATGACGCCAAGTTTAAGAGTCTGATCACGTTCAGCGACCTGGCGGGTCACAAGAAGTACTTCAAAGTGACCGCGTCTGGCCTGGCCAGCCAGTTTCCGGACTATGCGATGCTCGTGGTGGACAGTGCGGTGGGCGTGCAGGCCATGACCAAGGAACACTTGAAGATTGCCGTGGCGCTCGAGGTCGCGGTGTTTGTCGTGCTCACCAAGGTGGACACGGTGCCGGCGGCTCGGATACAGCAGACACTCGAGGAAGTGGAGACGTTCCTGCGGATACTGTCGCCAAACGCGTCGATCAAGTGCGCGACGGTGACCGAGGGCGAGCAGATGACGACCACGCTCAACCCAGCGGTTGTTCGGGTATTCCCAGTGTCCAACGTGACGGGTGAAGGCGTCGCGGTGCTCAAGAGTTTCCTGTCGGCGCTGGAGCCGACTCGTGAGTGGTGTGCGGCCACCAGTGCCCCGGAATTCCAGATCAACAAGGCGTACGACCTCGATGACACGGGTACCATCGTGACCGGGCTGGTCCAGAGTGGCACGATCACTGTCGGCGAGACAATGCTGCTCGGTCCCGATAGCAGCGGAGCCTTCAGCGTGGTCACAGTCGACAGCATTGAAGTGCAGCGCAAGGCTGAGCGGGCGCTCAGCGCTGGTGAGACGGGTGCGTTGCTGATCTCGTTCCCTCCAGAGGCCGCGAGTGTACCGGCCGCCAGGATCCGCAAGGGTATGATGCTGTTGCACCCGAGTCTGCGCCCGAAGGCGTCCCTCCAGTTCGACGCGGAGGTGCACTTCTTGCTGCGTGATGACTCGTTCGGACTCAAGGAGAACTCGCAGGCCGTGATCCACGCAGGTCGGGTGCGGCAGATGGCCAAGGTGGTCAGCGTGGAGGCGTTCTCTGGCCAGGACTCGCCGCGTGCGATCTGCCGATTCGAGTTCATGTACTGGCCAGAGTACCTGCGTCCGGATCTGCCAGTCGTGCTGCGCGACGCGAGCGCCTACGCTGTCGGGAAGGTCGTACGGGCAGTGCACCTGACGAGCGCTGAGCCCCACGTGGCGGCGGTACGCACGTACTGAAGACGACCCGAGGATGCTGGCGAAGCGAGAGAGAGAGAAAGAGCTTAAGGAGAGAGTATAGTAGATAAGAAGGCCCCGAGGGTGTGTACAATGCATACTGCATACTACGTAGTATTGATCACGCTGGCTGGTTGAAGTTGTGTCACACGTCACAGATTTTGGTTGCTGGATCTCATCCTGAATCCGGAAGCTATTTTCGAGATATGCCGTGTAAATATATCGCGAGCTGGGAGGCCGTGGCCGCCGTGGTGCGGTAGGTCCTGGGTCTGATCATCGTGTGCATCAATGCTCACGAGTGGAGAAGCGATTCCACGGACAACATTGAATGGAAATGGGCGACGCCGAGACCACCGGCGACGACCTGCAGCTCGCGTTCGATGACGTCAAGGGCCATGAATCCTCCAGTGCTATTGCTGGTACAACATCCACGAAGAAGCACAAGGGCAAGAAGCGCAAGGGTGGAGGGCGAGCACAGGCAATCGAGGAGGTCTTTGCGACCATCAGCACCGTGCGTTCGTCCGGACTGACGCCACCGCCGGAGCACATCGTCCTCACACCCCGATCCGCCGAGGCATGTTTACGATGCGGCGTAAATCCAGAGACGCTCAAGATCCGGGACCTGGAATCGTTTTACGATCCAGAGATCACCCCGGCGGTCCAGCGTATGCGCCACGAGGCCTACTCGATGCGCCGCCACGACGAAATGAAAGCCGTACGGGCGGAGAAGAAGAAGATCCTGGCTGATGAGGACTCTAGCCACACTGGTGGAGGCGGTGGCGGCAGCAAGAGTCACTCGCCAACGACCTCGTCACCCTCGCCAACGAGTGGCAAGAACACTGGAGGGCTATCTCTTTTAGAGATCGAGAAGCGGCGTCTGGAAAAAGTCAAGCGCCGTCAGGAGCGAGAGCTCGAGCAGATGCTCGAGTTCGAGTTCAAGATGTCCAAGATCCAGGAAGAAGCCAACGAGAAAATGGAGCGAGAGCGACGCCAGCAGGAGCAGCGCGAGCGTGAGCGCGTGCGGCTGGCCCAGGAACTCGCCGAAGAGAAACGCCAGCGTGAAATCAAGAAGAAGGCCCAGCAGGACGCCGAGGAAGAGAGACGACGAGCACTCGCAGCGGAGATGGCGGCGAGGGACAGAGAACTCGCCGAGCAAAAGGCCAAAGAAGAACGACTCCGGAAACTCGAGGCCAGACAGCGTGAGGAAGAGCGCAAGCAGAAAGCAGAGGAGCACCGGCAGCAAACCGAGCTGATCCTGAAGCAGCAGCAAGCCGAGATCCAGGAACGGCTCAAGAACCTGGAACTCGCCGAGCGGATGCGCAACGAGATCCTGGAGGAGCAGCGCCAAGAGCGTGCCGTCCAAATGGACGAGCGTCGCCGGAAAGTGCTTCTCCGGATCCGGAAGAATCTAAAGCAGGCCCGTAAAGTGGAATTACAACGTAAAAGGGATTTTATGCGCAAGCAAGAACTCTCCGAGCAGCTCCGCCGCCAGCACGAAGAAGAGCTCTCATACCAGCGCGAGCTGCAGCACCAGGAGCAAGAACTGATGGAGCGCAAGCGCAAACTGGTGCTAGACGAGACGCGACGCGATGAGGAGCGACGGAAGGAGCTGCTGCTCTATCGCCAGCGCGAGATCGAGGCCAACGTCCACCACGTGCAGCACACGCAGCAGCACCAGCACGAGCTCAAGAAGGAGTACCGCCGGATCCAGCAGCAGTTCAAGCTAGATAAAGTGGAGCGCATGAAGCGCATCCAAGAGTACAAGCGACTGGAGACGCTCAAGAAGCTCCAGGAGACCGAGGATCGGACGCAAACCATGCTCCAGGAAAAAGAAGAACTGGTCAAGCGACGCAAGCAGATCGCGATCCAGTCCAAGATCCAGCGCGACCTGATCATGCGCACGATGGAGAACGCCAAGATCACCAAGAAGTGGAGCAAGGCCACCAAGACCATTGAGAAAGTGATGAGCAAGTCGCCGCAGGCCACGCCCTCGCCGTCCAAGCTCAAGGCGGCCCAGCAGCAGCGTCCAAAGTCCAGCTCGGGCATTTCGTCGTCCAAAGGCTCGATCCTGCCATCGATTGCACGACCTCACACACCAGGCTCAGCAGCCAGGATGGCTGGACAGTCACGCGCCTTCCAGCCGCCGTCGCCGCCGCCCACGCGGACAGCATTCAAGTACACCAAAGAGGCGACGGAGGCCGCGCAGCAACCACAGGAGTCTCCGCAGGCCTACTTCTCGCCCTACGACCAGGTGCCCGAGCAGCTCCGGCCCAAGAACAAGAGCAAGCATTTACGGTCGGCTGTATTCTAATGTATGGGATTTGACACTCGGGTTGTGCATAGAGAGACATCACGATGCTCGCGATTAGTACGAGATGGTGGTCCGATCGCTGCCGATCTGAACAGGGTCACAAGGCGCGCACCTCGACAAGCTGGGCCATGCCAAAGTCCGAGTGCATGGCGAAGTGGCAGTGCGTCATAATGTGGCCGACCATGTGCGTCCTCGGCGTGAAACGAATCTGCGTGTCGGCACCGAACAGCAGGATGGTGTCGCGCCACTCGCCGAGCGCAAAGAGCAGCCCGTCTGGGTCCAGTGTGTTGCCCACGCGCGTGATCTGGAAGTGGGTGCCGTGCATATGGAACGGGTGGATCATCTCGTGGCAGTGCGACGTATGGCCTTCCATGATCTGACGCCGAACATGCCTGGCCTGGTATTGTTCCCCATCGTTGAGTATCGAGAAGTCTAGATTACTTCGGTGCTGGCCCGCGGTTCTTTGGCGGCCCACGTCGTCTGGATCCCGGTGGAAATCGCCACACCCGTGCCCATACATGCGTGCTGACAGCTCCCACTCCTGGGGCTCATCCACCACCATCGAGTGATTCACAAAGTGGTGGTCAAACTCCTTGCGGTTGACGCCGAATTTCATGCCACCCTGATCCATCCACATGGAGAACTCGTAGTTGTACTTGTTGCTGGCTTGGATCGTGTCGCCGAGGTGCATCGTGTCGGCCATGTACGCTGGCGGCTTGGGCAGCGACGTCGGCAGGCTCATCGACGCTGGTGACTCGTCGCCTAGCACACGCAGCGTCACGATCTTTTGCGACGGAGCACGGTGCATATTCACCATACCGAGCAACGCTTTTCGTGTCGGGCTCGACTCGGTTTCGATAAAGAATGTACCCGCAGCGTTGCATCGAATGCCAACGTCGGCACGGCTGCCGGGGGCCAGAACCACCACTTCTTTCTGGGACGGCGCCGTGAGGTAGATGCCATCTCGCGAGATGACGTGGAGCTCGCAGCCGGGCGCGATCAATTCGACCACGTTGTTCGGGATCGCGTTCACGTACCGCAAGCGCTTGAGCTCACCGGTCTTGATTTGTAGCTCTGGAAGGTACTGTCCATTCACGTACACGTGGAGGAGCGACGTGTCGTTTAGTGGTGAGTTCGTCGCGACCTGTAGGCCAATCGGGAACACCTCCTCCTCACGACCAGCGCCACTGGCCCTACGAGTGGCGTGGTGGTGGTGGTGGTGGTGGTGGCCTGACATCATGCCCATGCCCATGCCCATCCTGTCGTCACTGCCGACCCGGTAGTCGTTGTTGAGCGCGTGGACGATGCTGTCAAAGATGACTGGGCAGTTCTCCACACAGACACCTTGCAGAATCAGCACGTGCTGCTTCATCTCGGCGATCTCCTTGGGGACGTCACCCGGGCGATCCACCACAATCAGTGCCCCGGCCATCATACCCGCTAGCTGCGAGTTGACGAGTCCGTGCGAGTGTGGGTGGTACCAGAACGTGCCAGAAGGGTGGTCTGACCGGATCGCGTACTCGTATCGGCGCTCGCCGCCCGGCGCGATGCGAACGAACACGTTGTCGTGATGCCCCGTCGGAGACACGTGCTATCCGATCAGATCCCACCGAAATACAGTCATCGTCATGGTCAAGAACACCCCAGGATGTTGGGAAACACGTACCAGTCCGTGGACGTGGAGGTTGGTGAGATTAGCACTGCCTGCCCCGAGCTCGTTGCGTACATGCACGACGAGCGTGTCGCCTGGACACACCTTGATTGTCGGTGCAGGCATGCGGCCGTTGTAGGTGCGTGTGTTGAAGCTGGCGTAGCGACTCTCGAAGCGGGCCAGCTGCACCGTGAGATGGACGACGAGCTCACTCGCCTCGGTCTCGGTGGACAGGTCGCGACGTAGAGTGGAGGTATCCGTTGCGTCAATAGACGCGCTCAGCTCGTTCCATTTTTGAACACACGGTGACTCGAACACCTCCGGTTGGCTGAGAGGAAGGTAGTCATCGTGGGCACACACAAGGCACGAGAGAGCCCATGTCCAGGTCGCGATTGTCACGGCCATGGCTCGAGTCCTGGTGTGGCAGCGAGGCATATTGTGTGTTTGTTTGTGTGTGTGGTTGTGTGAAGAGGAAGAATAGCGACTGACTTGTCGAGACCAGCCCATCAACTGCATCGAGGCCACTCACTACTGTACCTACACCAGAAAAACCACCTATCATCAGCGTGGGGCCGAGCTGCATGGACATAAGCATGCGTCTCAGAACTGGTTTCGACCAATAAGATGGTGTCTCATCGACAATCCAACAACAGTGTAGGAGTCGGTGGCCACCGCATGACATGGTGGAGCAGGGTCCACCTGATGGAAGGGGCTTGACAGCACGGACGGTACGATGGTCTGCATTACCGGACCACCAACAACAGTAGGTAATCACGAGGATGCAGGCGGGGTTCGATACTCCCCACCTTCGTCGAGCCGCCACCAGAGCATCGTCACTGCTGGATCAGTTCTTGATGCTATTACCGATAGCAACTGCTTGCACGCTGTGGCCCGCCTAGGTACCTGTAGCCCTAGTAGCACTTCTCATGGATAAACGCGAAAAACGGTTGAAATGTAATTTTTATTCTCAAGATTTCCACAATTCACAGTTGCCGATGATAGTCCAAATGATTACCCCGTTTTAGTGACATCACGGATGTGTCACTGAAGTGCACCGTGATACGGTAGCACAGTGCTCATCATCCACTTCGACGTACGTCTCCGCTGCCACACTCATCCTCGTCGAATCTCGATGCTACTGCGCCGATCGAAGCGTGTCGTACATGCAGAGATGCGCTGCTCTCCAGTGCTATCATTCGTGCAGCTCGCGGTGCTGGCGTTGCTCTGGCTGCCGCACGCGGCGCACGCGAATGCGCCTTCTCGAACTCACCAAGGTACGGTATCCAGACCTGACTGGGCGCCACGAAGCCACCCACTGCAGTATCAACTGCACTGATAAAAGACGCAGTAGCCGCTCTACTGTTACGCAGTCGCCTATGGTGTCTCTGGTGCTCATAGTTGCATGTGTATCTTAAACAGTGGACATCGTGGAGGTGGAGGTACGAGGCGATGCGTCGGCCGTTCCGTCTTCACACTCACTGGACGAACTCGAGCGAGCAGCGCTGGCGGAAGAGCAGGCACAAGCAGCCACGAAAGAAGGCCCCGCTATCGGTACGCATCCCTTGCACTCCCTATAGAATGTATGGGGGGGCCTGGGCTCATTCGATCGATGTATGTGTATGACTAGAGAGTCTGCTGGCCGACTTTGACAAGGACGGCCAGGTCGGCTCGCAGGAGCTGGACATGATCAAGCAGAACTTGCATCACATTTTCGACGTGGACGCCAGCGGCGACATTGATACCAAGGAGATCAAGTCGGTACGGACACACAAAACAAAACAATTCTCGCAATTATATTGTGTGTGGAATCATTGAATTCACCCGACAGCGATGATATAATTGTAATTGCAGATGGCCAAGGACGACAAGGACGTACTCACGGCGTTCCAGAAGCTGGACCGCGACCAGGACTCGGTGATTTCGCTGCAGGAACTGGACGCGCGGTGGGAGGCCGTGGGCGCCGAGATGACCGTGAGCGAGGTCGCCGACTGGGTGGCCTACTCGGTGCAGCTGCCCCAGTACAGCGAGATGTTTCGCCAGCACTCGATCTCCGGGTACACGTTCCCCCTGCTGATGCAGGACAACGGCCGGCGGCTCCAGGATATCGGCGTGACGCGCGACATGCACCGTCAACAGCTCGCCATGTTTCTCAAGATCAAGTACCTCGGCATGGGCATCAAGCCTGGACCGGTCAAGATGACCCACTGCAGTGCCGAGGTGACCCCAGGACTCACTGGCACGGCGAAGACGACTGTGCTGTACATCTCGTGGGAAGCTGCCGATGAGAAGGTGCCACTGCGGTACCAACTGCAGCGCCGCAGCCCTGGCGAGTCCACGTGGATGCTTGTCCACAGTGGTCCGGACACAGAGTTCATGGACGTCGTGGACGCCGACCAGCATGTGATCTACCGACTCGCGACCTGGAACTCGTACGGGCGAAGCACGCACAGCTTCATTCGCTGCGACCGCTCGCAGGCCATGGTCGATCCACGGAGTCTCAACGGCGTCACCCCTTCTTCTTCCTCTCTGGAAGGCGAAGCGCTCGCCACAATTGCACCCACGACACCACGCTCGTCGACGACCAAGCAAGACAGTGAAGGCTGCGCCAACGAACCGTCCATCATGGACATGCTCAAGTGCTACCTCTGGTGGCTGGACGAAGCCATCGCGCTCACGCTGTTCATCGTGCTGCCGATCCGCGGGTTCATCTACGGCGACGCCAACTCGGTACTGCGGCTCTTCCGCCGCCTGCCACCCAACATGCCGACGCGTGTGACGGTCGAGGCGGACCCTAGCAAGACCACGATCGCCGGCGCCGCGGTCAAGGTGTCGTGGGAGCGACCGGTAGACAATGGCGTCGCCATCGTCTGCTACTGCGTGCGCTGGACGCGGCTCAAGACGGACGAAGTCAAGTGGATCAAGCTGCTCACGATCCCGCTGCCCACGCAGGTGAGCATCGAGCACCTTTACCACGGCGAGACGTACAAGGTCGTGGTCGAAGCCACGAACGCATTCGGCCTCGTGACCAAGTCGAGCCGATCCACGTACATGGTGCCCGTGCCGGAGCTCAAGGGCAAGCTGCGGCCACAGCGGTCGATGAAAGAGGTCCCGATCGTGCGCAACCAGTGCTACGTGTGTCTGGACCCGGCGCAGCGCAAGGCCGTGCCGCTCTTCGCCCAGCTGGACCGCAGGATTCTCCACTTCTGCTCACGCTGCGACCACGAGTTCTGCCACTACCACAAGGGCGAAGTCTTCCACACCAAGGCACTGGCGTGCCCGGCAGTCGACGGCCGCTGCCTGTGTCCACGCTGTCAAAGCAAGATGATCTAGCGAGGGGAACGATACAAAAACAGGGGGTCGCATGCAGTGTACACACAAACCAGCCTCGCCACGCAACCCGTGTGGCCAATACATTATGCCAACAAAATGCTGCCCTTGGTCTTGACAGTGAGCTCAGATCATCCACATCATCATCCCGTCCGGCGACAGCCCTGGGTCGCCCATGCTGAAGTCTGGCAGCGCGTTGTTCTGCACTTCCGCGACTCGGTTCACCGTGAACTGCGTGTCGTTGATGGTAATGAACGCGAGTCGACGCATGTCGTCGTAGCCAAGCTTGTTCCGTCGGCTGGACTGGGCGAGCGTCGTTTTACACAACGATTTCTCCGACGACACGCTGGACGGCGCGAGCGAAAACAGCGTGAGTGCGAGCTGCTTGAGATGCGGCCAGTCGTCGGCTTCGGCCTGCCAAAACTGCATCGGCGTGCGCGTGCCCTTGTCCAGCATCTCCCACTTGAACGTCTGGTTCGCGCGCTGGTTCTTGGCGTAGATGACGTACTCAGTGTACTCGGCGAGGATCGCACGCTTGCGGTCTTCGTTCACGCCAATGTCAGCGTCCGTGTCCGGGAAGTTGAAGATCAGCTCCTCGATTCGCTCGCGGTAGTCACGCGCCATCGATTTGCCAATGTACCGAGGGTCCAGCAGGAACGCCAGTGCGTGGGCCTCGCCCAGCACGTACTGGAGCCGGTGGGTCACAATCTTCTTCATGTAGTCTCGCTCGTTGCTGACCAGCCCAAACACGTTGTCAAAATCCATAAACAATGCCTTGGACTCGTAGTACACTTCCGAGATTGGCGTCTTGTCGTCTTGGAACTTCTCAAGGATCGAGTCGATCGGTCGGAGGATGTTGACCGCCTTCTCGAGCGTCATCTTCCAGTTGATGGCCATGACAAAGTCCTTGATACTCTGACGCGTGGAGAGCTGGTTCAGCGGCGCGCCCGTGATGAACTCTGGGTCGGTCACGATCGATTGGATGATGTCTTCCGAGTGCTGCAACACGAGGAACCGAGCGAGCAGTGTACCCCACTGCATCGCAGGCGACACGTTCGCAAAGTTCTTCATCGTCTGCATCGTCTGCGTGTCAAACATCCTGAACTTGGGCGCGTACTGGTAACTACAGAAGAACGCGATGAGCTCATTACAGTTGCTGGCAAACTCGGCGAGGTCCTGGAATGGGAAGTCGATCGGCAGCTGCGGGGTCATGCGTCGTGGGTCATTCTCCAGCGACTTTTCCGGGTCGAAAATGTCCATGATCGCCAGGTGGAGCGCGTTCGTGATGCAGCCATAGAAAAACTTGGTCGGGTACTCGGCCTTGAGCATGTCCCACGCGCGCGCATGCAGCTCCGTGCTACCGGTGACCACGCCACTCACCGAGCCGACGATCGGCGCCATCACGCGCTTGATATCTTGCGCAATCAGGATTGCATTGTTCTGGGCGTCGTCGCTCGCCTTCTCCGACTCGAGGAAGAACCGCTTGTCACTGTTCACGGCCATGTAGGTCACATACACGTCTTCCGGGTTGCTCGTGTTGTACAGGTTCATACTGGACCACGCGTCTCGCTTGATACACACCCGCGTCGAGCTCGTGGCCAGGTACGTCCACACACGCTTGTACATCTTGTCAAAGCACCGCGAGAGCAGGTCCGTCTCCAGCCGCTTGCGGTCGGGCAGCTTGGCGGAGCCACGCAGGATCGACATCGCGCGCTGGAGGTGGGTCTCTTCAATGGCGTCGAACGACATGCCCGTCACGTACGCGTGCATCGCCAGCGCATCCTCGAGTCGTTCCTGCTGGACCTTGGGCAACGAACCACCACCGCTCTTGGTCTTGCGTTCCCGCGTGGTCGATTTCTCTTTGACGTCGTCATTGCCCAGCCCCATGACGCTGGCGTCCATCAGTGTATCGGCCATGCCCTGCTGCATGGCGAGCGTGTTCATGGCGTTGGCGTGGTGGTGGGCCGCGGCGGCGGCAGCAGCAGCCGCCGCCTGTGCGTCGCCCAGCACGTTCATATTCATATTCACGTTCACGCTGGCCGCGTTGGCGGCGGCGGCGGCGGCGGCGGCGGCTTGCTTCTGTCGCTTCTTGTTGCTGGATTTCTGCGTGATTTTCTGCTGGTAGAGCGGCAGAATGTCCTGGAACTGGGCGATGAAGCCGTACTGGTGCTGGTTGGTCTGGAACACGCTGCATTTCTTCAAGTGGCGGATCGCCTGCTCGGATTTTTTGTAGTAGAGCACCTGCTGCTTGCAGTGTTTACACGCCGCGGCGTTCTTGCGCTGCGGGTTGGGCTCGTCCGTAAGCAGCAGCCAGATCTGGCTCGGACTGCGGCCGGGTTTCTTTTTCTTGAGCGACTGTGACAACTCCCCCGTCGCCAGCGACGGCGGCGGCGCGAGGGGCGCCCCCGAGGTCACCAGCACGTTAGCGGTGGCCGTCGCGTCGTGGACGCCGAGCGTCGGCACACCAACGCTGACGGGAAGCATCGCATTCACGGCGAGCGCCGAGGAAGCGCTGGGCGGAAGCGAGGCCATGGAGTTGAAGGCAAGTTGCCCCTGCAAGATGGATACGGATGAAAAACCTTTCTTTTTCGCGCGCGCTTTTTGCTCTTCGCTTGCTCGGGTGCGCTGGGCGCCGGCTTTGAAAAAGGCTTTTCACCTCGCACAACGGAGAACAAAGCGGAGCGGGGAGGAGAACAAAACGCCAGAGGTTCTTTTGAAAGATGGGTGGTCGGGGTTTTTTCTTTGCGGAAGGTTTTTGTATTTTTCAACCGGGGTAATAAAATGCACAGCGATTGGATACTGTACTTGGAAAGATTACGGGTACGAAAAAACCCTCGACACTTGATGGAACGAGTGATGGTGCTTCAAGTGGTCAGCATGCACTCTCCACTCCTTTGATTGATTTGATTGGCATCACACAGCCAGCTCGCCGTCGGAAAACTGAGACTGCCACTCGCTGCACACCGCGGGTTACACTGTACTGTACCGGTACACTCGAATGATTGTCGCCGTCGGAGAGCGCGTACTGAGATGCGCAAGGATCGATGTGGAATCACACGGTCAGAATTCATTCTCCTAGCTTTGAGGATACCGGTACGTCGACCCCAAGACAAGATGCCTTCACTACTTCATCATCGGTCGCGGTGGAGCGTGATGGTTCTCCTCCTGGTGTATCAGCTCGTTGTGGTCAGTGCTCATAGCACCACATTGCGAAGCCTCGACGCGCCGGCGGCTGCGCCAGTCAAGCGCGACGCGACTGTCAGTGCCGTGCTTGCATCCCTGGTGGTATCGCTCACGTCGCTGGGCGGTGTCGCCGTCATGCGGCTCTATAGCGATCACCACAAAGACGAGGACGACGGCACGCATACTCACCAAGGCCACCACCACGGAGCCGCCGCGTCAGCATCACTGGTCGATCTGATGACGACGTTTGCGAGCGGCTGCCTGCTCGGCGTCGTCGCATTCCACCTGCTGCCAGAGGCGACCGAGAAGCTCAACAACGAGCCTGACACGCCCGAGTGGCTGGTGGGCGCCTTGTTGATGGCTGGTGTGTTTGCGTCGCTCATGATCGAAGTGTTTGTCCACGTTTGTCTCAGCGGTGGCAGCCACGATTGCCACCAGGTACCAACGACCGCAGCGCCAGACACGGACAGTGTACCCGTCAAGAGCACCAGCAATCTACTCGTGCTCCCTCTCGATTCACCGAGTGAACCATCCTCGGCCGCTTCATCGCTCACCACAGTGTGCTCACAGTCACCAAGTCCAAAGAAAAAGGAAGGAAAAAATGGAGTCGACGTTGTGGTCGGCCAACCTGAGCCAGAAGAACCTCACGCAAATGTGACGAGGACGACGATCGCCCCGACGGCGTGGATCACCGCAATGGGCGACTTGTTCCACGCATTCACAGACGGTATCGTGCTCGCCGTGGCATTCCAGAGCTGCAGCGCATCGCTCGGATGGGTCGTCGTGCTCGGTATTCTCCTGCACGAGGTACCTCACCGCATCGGCGATTTTTTCGTGT
>JAADXF010000405.1:0-19997 GCA_023337575.1 Pythium chondricola | reverse complement strand
CCGAGCTGTAGGTCGACGATTGGTACCATGTACCTAGCGCGAGTGCGTGCGGTATGAAGACTCACCCTCTCGTTCGTTTTCCATACAGGAACCTCCACACCAACGTGATCACCGAGCTCGATGCCTTGGATCTCCCACCAACACTCACCAAACTGTGGGTGCCATCTCAGATCAGATACATCGACCTGGGGCGTGATACTAAACTACTGACCCATGATGGTATGTACTGTACACCATCCAGTGACCTTGGCGCCAACGCCATCGCGTCGGTGGGTGCCACGTTCCAGTGGCCGTCGACGCTCACGTGGCTCGCGCTCGACGGCAACAAGATCGCGTCGCTCGCCGTTAGGGCGTTCGCCGCGCTCGCCGCACTCCAGTATTTGTGCGTGCACTTCTCACACGCCACGGCATCACACAAAGCACTCACACGTACCGTGCAGATCCCTGTCCAACGTGGCGCTCGGCGACGTCGCGTACCTCTCCCTCCCCTCCACACTCCACGTGCTGTACGTGGTCCATGCTGTGTCGATTGTACCTAGACGAGACGAGACGTGAACGACCATCCCCTCTCCACCTTTCACAGCAACCTGAGTAAGAATGTGCTCACCGTCGACACGCTCAACATCACGACAAGACCCATCGCACTACAGACCCTGTAAGTCGTTAAAAGACGCTCGATCTCCGTCCGAATCTACAATAGTACGGTAGTACGGGGACGCTGTCGCTGACTCGGTGGGTATCCTCTATTATTGCCAGCGACCTGAGCGAAAACCGGTTGGCCACGTTCCCGGACCTGTCCTACCTCGACGAGCTACGAGACCTGTACGTCGCACACGTCGCATACACTCTACACGCATACGAAAACCTAGTCTACGAACCACCACCTCACGTAGCAACCTCACGTAGCAACCTCGCCGGCAATGCCATCGCCTCGATCTCGCGAGTGCGGCTTCCCCCACGACTCAAGACACTGTGCGTCCACCCCTCCCCTCCGCTCCTCTCTCCCACACCACACTCACCACCTCCTCTCTTCCCCTCCCCCACAGCAACCTCCTGGGCAACAAGATCACGACGTTCGAGGTCGCCGCGTCCGACTTTCGCATCCTCCAGCAGCTCGACGACCTCAAGCTGTCCACTGCCACGCTCAGCACCTCGTGCAGCCACGCTGAGGCCGAGCCAAAGTTCCTGCTCGGCGGCGCCACCGTCTGCGTCCTCAGCGACGCATACTACGACAATAGCTCCGAGGACAGCAACGGCAAGGTCGCTCCTCCCTCCAACGACCCGCTCAACAACGACTCGTCGGTGCTGGACCCTGCCACGGCCGCGGGCGCCAGCTCCACCATGTCCACCAAGGCGATGCTGCTCGTCGGGCTGGGCTGCTTCGGCATGGGCCTCGTCGTCGCCGTGTTCGTCGCGCTCCTGCGACGGGAGAAAAACAACCGAAAACAGGCACGTCGGCCCGTGGACTTTGCCACGTTTGCACCCGAATACCCGCACAGCCGTGACCACAGTCGGAACCACCCGCTCGACCGCAGCTACAATGAGTACGAGGGCAGCTGGGTGTTTGAGAGTCCAGTCAAAGGCATGAGCTACCACGGAGGAGGAGGCATCCCCATTGGTCCACACAATGTCGTGGCCATCCTGGAGGACGACCGCCGCCGCCGAGGCCGTGGACGAAGCAAAGTGGAGGACCTCCTCGTGTATGAGATTCCACTGGACGAGCTCGTGATCAACGACGCGATCGCACGGCGCCACCAGGCCGGTGAAGCCATGTACCACGCAGAGTACCAGGGCTACCAGGTCGTCATGTACGCACTGCTTCGCAGCAAACTGCAGCGCGGCAAGCGCCGCCTCGAGCGCGAGTTCGTCGAGCAGGCACGCCTCGCGTCCTCGCTCGAGCACCTCTGCATCGTGCAGTTTATCGGTATCACGTTCGGTACCAACAGCCAGTCCCAGAAGGCCACACACCGGTGGAAGATGGGCGTTGTGTTCGAGTACATGCAGCTGGGTTCGCTCGACTCGCTCTTCGCGCTGGAGCGGACACGGCGCGAGGGCAAGCAGTATCACCGTGCCCTCAGTGCAGCGTCCTCTCCTTTGGCGGTGGGCCAGGCTTTCAGCTGGTTCCCGTCCCCTCCGTCCACGAGCATCACCGAGGACCGAAAGGACGGTGACGCGGTGACGCGCGTAGCAGCAGCACTCAACCTATGCAAGCTCAGCATCGCGCTGGACGTGGCCATGGCGCTGGTGTACTTGCACTCGATGGGCCACGTCCACGGCAACCTCCACGCGGGTACCGTGCTGCTGAACGAGCAGGGTGAGGCCAAGCTCAGTGCCATGGACATCGACCTCGCGATGAACATACCAGCGTCTTCGCTGGCCCGTGTGGACATGCGCGCGTCCGCCATCAAGGCCACGATGAAGGTCAAGACCATGTTCGCCAACACGTCCATCTCGCACTCGCCCGCGCTCGACTCGTCGCTGATGGATGCCCATGCCCATGGTGGTGGCACAGTGCAGCTGAGTTCGATGACGGCGTCTATGCTGGCCTCTGGTACCACGCGCGCGCGGCGTCGAGGCATGCAGGGCGACGTGTACTCGTTTGGGTTGTTGCTCTGGGAGCTCGACACCATGAGGTGTGTCGACGCGATGCAGCAGCTCACAGCGACCACGACGGAGAATGGGGAGGAACACCAGATGCTGCGGTTCTCACCCGAGTGTCCGAGCGAGGTGCAGTACCTGGCGCGTCGCTGCTGGCACCCAGACCGCAAGGAACGTGCGACGGCGCTGGACCTGCAGGAAGACCTCGTGCGGTTATTGGAGGGAAGGCTGACGATGCTGAGTGACCGCACCGCCGCAGCAGCGCACCGGTGGTCCAGACGCACGCGTTCTAGTGCTGCGCTCAGCTCCAGTTTCCACAGCAACCACAGCGGCAAGAACAGCTCGTTCTCGGCCTCGACCATTGTGATATCGGAGACCGAGGTATGATTAGGCTAGTCTCGTACTATTCGTATCCGTGTAGGGACACGTGTGGTAATATTTATTCGGTGGTTTGGGAAAAATTCCCGATTTTTCCCGTATAATAGTGTTCTCCTTCCTACCACCTGGTCTGGATCTCTGGGAACTCAAAAGTGCTGCTGCTAATAACTTAACTGGAAGTTCCAGTCTGGAACTGCTTCGAGACCAGCTGGTTGGCCCTCCTCCACATCCAGAAGCGTAAAAGCCCGTGCTGAAACTCGGAAATCCACCAATCAGCGCGCACGAGTCTAAATTGAGCCTATCATTTTTGGCAGGGGCTCGAACGTCGGTGAGCAGAGAGTTGGCGTCGCGTTGTGACGCGGACCAGAGCCCCTCGCGCCACTGTCGTCGGCGACTCCCCTCATTACACTACATACTATTAGTGGACACCACCAGCGGCTCGCGGCATCGGCTGACCCCCCCCCCTCCGCCGCTGTATCTCCCCCTCCGCTACAGTGGAGTCTACAGCGCAGTGGCACCGCCCGCTCGCCTCCGCCTCTGCGCGGTACTACATTTCAGCCCTCCTCGCAGCGGTACGTAGCCCGTCATCAACGGGATGGATGGAAGAATGCAAGGATGGAAGAAGGGAAAAGCCTTGACGTGCCATCCATCCTGGTGATCGATCTGTCCCAGCACACAAACAGACAGCAGACTCACGCGCTGCCTCTCCTCCTCTGTCATACAGTACTGTACACTACAGCTCCATCGTCCTCGCCTCTGCATGAGCGCGCGGTGCTGCTGATCCCATTCAACCCTCCTTCCGAAACAAAACAAACCATCGAATCCACCATGCACGCGGCGCCGCGCACACCGAGCCTCGGCGGCCACAGTGTCGGTCGCAGCACGCTGGCGATGCCGCGCGCGGCGCGCTCCACGTCCACCGGCTCCACGGTGCTCGTCAACCTCGACATTTACATCATCCGCGCCACGATCGGCCGCGACATTTCCCCCGAAGACGACGATCTCATCGTGCTCTTCCGCCGCAACTCGAAAGAGGTGACGTCGGAACCGACGCGCTGGCACAATGACCATATCGCCGAGTGGAACCAGCACATTGGCATCCAGACCTCGCTGCTCCGCAGCAAATCCACCTCCATGCAGATCGAAGACGACTACCTCAGCAAGGATTACGAGGTCGTGCTCGTGGCGCTGCCCAGCCACTCGGCGGTCGCATTGTTCACCGTGGATTTCGCCACGATCGTGCAGACGCAGGCGTCAAACCGACCGAAACTCTTCCGCATTTCGCCCGCCAAGTGCCGCGACCTCGCGGCCACCTTGGAATTCGAGGTCGTGTGGGAGTTTGCGTCCCCTCCACCGCCTCCTCCTCCGCTCACGCCGACCACGTCCTCCTCGTTGGCCACGGCGTCGTCCTCGCTGTCGATGGCGGGGCGCCGCACCAACGTAAGCGTCGTGTCCATGAGTTCGCAATCGTCGGAATTGCCCAGCGCCAACGCCGACAATTGCAGTGACTGTCGGTCGTTTAGACGCCGGTTAGACCGCAAGGAGCTCCAGATCACGCAGCTCGAGAATTTTCTCAAAGAATCGCAGAAAAAAATTGACTCACTGGTTTTCGAAAACGAAGAGCTGCTCGTGAGGGAAGAAGCCGAGACCAAGAATGCAGGCCAGTACCGAGCGCTGAACCTGCGGCTCCTCCAGGAGCTCGAGATGGCGTTCCAATTCTGCGTGCAGCAAATGCTAGAGGCACAGAATAACAATGGAGGAGGAGGAGGGCTCCGCTACGGAGGAGGAGGAGGAGGAGGAGGCGGGGGGACGGGGAGCGATCCGCCGCCGCCGCTCTTCATGTTCCTCCCCCAGTTTGAATTCATGGAGCGGGTTAAAAAATTCCACGCGGAGCTGGAGGCCATCTACGGGGGCTCCGCCAGCGAGTTCCACGACAGCGCGGTGGGCCCCAAGACCCCGGAGGACGCGTGGCGGTCGTTCGACTTTCGGACCGAGATGGACACGGCATTGGAACGCAACCAGCGGCTCCAGCACCAGCTCGAGTTCCTCCACCGCTCGCTGGCGTTCGACGGGGGTGGCAGCCTCAGTGGTGGAGGAGGAGAAAGAGGACGGGACGGACCATACTCGTACTCTGTGCCCGTCCTCACTCGCCACGAGACCAACGCGTCCTCGGCGTCCGCGTTCTCCATTGGAGGAGGAGGAGGAGGAGGTGGAGCGGAGGGTGTGGTGATGATGAGCGAGATGCCCTTCGGTTCCAGTCGCGTGGCCCCCGTCCGCTCGGTCACCGAACAGCTCAATGCACTGGAGCGAGAGAACTTTGTGCTCAAGGCCAAGCTGGACAGTGCGCTGAATGATCTCAAGAGCCTGTCGGAGACCGCCACCGCCGCGACCGCCAGTAGCACGAGCTCACCGAGCCGTCCGAGTTCCATCTCGGCATCGCTCACGCCGCTGCCTGTGCTGCCCGACCATGACGACGAGCTGGACCAGCTACGAGAGGACAAGCATCGACTCGAGACTCAGCTCGAGAAGCTCCAGCGCCAATTGGACGCGGCTACCAACACGGCCAAGACCAATGCGCTGGGCAACAGCCTGGGTCCGGGTGGCTCGGACTTCCTCAACAAGATCTACCAGGACGTGGGCAAGGCCAAGGTCGCACTGGAGGAAAAAGTCAAGCAGCTCTCACAGGAATTATCGGATGCACAGCGGGAGAACGAGCGGCTCTTGCTGCTCAAGCAGCGCGCCAGTAGTAGTAGTAGTATGGCGGATGAGCCCAAGATCGTCGAGCTGACCAGCGACGACGAGGATGGCGAGCCACCGCGGACCGAGGCGTCCTCCTCCGCCAGCGGAGAGGACCACAGCGAGCTGATCACACAGTTGCAGCGCGCGTTGGATGAGAAGACGCGGCTGCTCGAAATGCGGACCCAAGAGCTCGAGTTTGTGGAGCAGCATTTGAAGGAGAAGGCCACGCAGCTCGCGGATTACGAAAAGCAAGAGAGTGACAAGGAGGACGCCCTCTCTACCGCCAACCAGGCACTGGCCAAGGCCCAGAAGCGGGTGACAGCACTGGAGATCCAGATCGAGGCGCTACAGCACGACGTGCGCGAGAAACCCAAGCCCAAGCCAGCGTCGTCCTCGTCGTCCTCCTCCTCCTCGGAGGAGGTGGTGGAGCTCACCAAGCAGCTCAAGCTGGCGCGCCAGGAGGTGATGCAACTCCGCTACCGCAGTAACAACCTCGAGAGTGTCCACGAGAAGATGGAGGATGCCCTGAAAGAGAAGAAGACGCTCCAGGTCAAGCTCACGGCATTGGAAGGCCAGTTGTTTGAGCAGCGGAGCCGCACGATCAGCGACTTTGACAAGGACACGGCGGTCGTGGACGACCTGCACAAGAAACTAGAGGTCAAGACGGCGCAGTTGGCCGCTGCACAGCGAGAACTGATGACCGCCAAGGACTCGGGCGAGCTCGCGGTGCTGGAGAGGAAGGTGGCGCGGTTCGCTGCGGAGCTCGCGACACTCACCGAGCGAAACGAGGCCCAGGCCGCCAAGATCCAGGCCCTCACCGAGCGTGTGGAGAGGACGGAGCGGGATAAGCGAGAGCTCGAGGGGATCATGGAGGAGATGGTCGAGGAGATGGATACTCTTGAAACAATGGCAGCCGGTAGATCTCTCCGAGGTATGCAGGACGAGGAGGAGCTGTTGGAGGAGAAGCCTACGGTCCTGGTGACCTCCACCGTGGTGAACATGTACCCAGGCTCCACCCCCGCCGCGAAGGAAGCGGTGCGGACTCCGCCACGATCCCCCGTGGCAGCTCGGTATGCGAGTGCCCTACGATCCAAGTTTGAGCGTCGAGGGAGCGCTCCTCGTCCGCCAGCGCTGTCCCCTAGCGTGGCGGAGGTGCCCACGAACAATGTCGCCCACTTGATCAAGAATTTTAGCAGCGAAGAAGCCCCATCCCCCGCGGAGGAGCCCAAGGTCCGCCGTGGCACCTTTGGCAGTATCAAGAAAATCACCAAGATCGACTTTCGCCAACGCCAGGCATCCGATCCGTCCACTTCCACCTAGGGAGGAGATCAGGTAAGGGTGCTGGCGTCCCCTCCCCTTTTTTTAACTTATTCGGCATTTTTGAAGCGGATACTGTACGTTTTCGTGTTTTCTACTATTAATACACACTACTATGGAATGTGTGTAGTATTTCTGTAATTATCAGCATGTTACTGGTGTATTTTGTCATTGATGAACTTTGCGTGATCATATCCGTTGTTTCGTGTAAATACACAAGTGCGCTGGCTTCAATGACCAGAATGGCGAAGGCCACGACGACACCAGCGACTGCGAATGACGGCGCTGCTAGCGCCAAGCGAATGCCGTGGGGCGTGCCCCTGGCACTGACGCTCCTCGTGCTGGGTCTCTCGCTCGTGTTTGTGCAAGACCCGACGCACGACGCGACGCTCATTCGCCAGTATGTGCAGCACCATTTCTCCTGGCTGCTCTCGGAGAATCATTCTCCCACCGTCGCGTGCGACGACGCGCTTCTCCATCTCACCGATGTGATGCCGGTCAAGGGGTTTCACGTGCTCTGCGTGCACGCGTCGCCTGTTGCTGATGCGTAGGTCGCATCCTATTGTATACGATAGGATTTGTATCATTATTTACGGAGCTCTTCGTTTGGATTAACGTTATTAGACTCCAGATTGTCGGGTACAAGGACGGCATGCTGCCTAATCGCACGGCGGAGGCTGCAAATGAGTGGCCATCGTTCCAGTGGACTGTGGAGGAACTGTTGGAGATCGCGCCACCGACGGAGGAGCTTGCAAGCATGTACAAGCAGCCGTACGCCTTCTTCACGCCCGAGGGCGAGCGGCTGGACGCGGCCAACCTCACGCAGATTGTGGACCACCGTGTTGTGTTCCTGTTTGAAGGCGGCCAGTTCATCTGGCCGGGCATCCGCGTCGGCCACAAGCGTGCGTGTATTGTGTGTGTGTGTGTTTTTTTTTGTTTTACTAGAGAGACTGCTAACAACGTGGCTGATGCGTTGTGGTCATAATTGTAGGCGTGGTCAAGGGCGTGTACGAGAACGGCGACGTCGTGCTGGAAACACTGAGCATGACGCCGCTGGTCTTTGGCGTCGACAACTTTCTCAAAGACGAAGAAATCGACATCATCCTGGACCTGTCGATGCCCCACTTGAAGCCGTCGGGTGTGACCCACAACGACGGCGACGAGAACCGTCCGGCCACCGACTGGCGAACCAGCACCACGTTCTTCCTGCCGTCCTCAGCCCACCAAGTCGTCCAAGACATTGACCGTCGAACCGCGGACCTGGTCAAGGTGCCCATGAGCCACCAGGAGTTTGTGCAAGTGCTTCGGTACGAGGCGACCCAGAAGTACGACCATCACTTGGACTACTTCTCCGCCAGTCAGCACCAGAACTCGCCCAGGCTCTTGGAAAGCATCCACTACGGGTACAAGAACCGCATAATCACCGTGTTTTGGTACATGTCGGACGTGGCCAAGGGCGGCCACACGATCTTCCCACGCGCCGGCGGACTGCCGCAGCCTAGTTCGATGCGAGACTGCACCACGGGTCTCAAGGTCCAGCCAAAGAAACGCAAGGTGATCGTGTTCTACAGCATGCTGCCCAACGGGCAGGGCGATGAGACAAGTCTCCATGGCGGCTGCCCCGTCGAAGAGGGCGTCAAGTACTCGGGCAACAAGTGGGTCTGGAACAAACCGCGGAAGGACATCACGTGAGCGAGCAGGAGCGGTAATTCAGCGCATCCTTCAGGATGCTTTGCGTAATACATGCATACTTCATGTATATATGTGGTGTAATTGAACTGTTGTTGTGTCTATTTTAGTACATGTAGGATCATCCCACCTAGAATCTTGAAGCGTCATCCGTACCTTCTCCTCCTCCTCCTTGGAAGAAAATGGCGCTTGGCGGAGCGGGCGGGGAATCAAAACAAAACTCCTCTGTCCACGCACCGCTACGATGGACGAGTTCACAGTCGTGCGCACGCTGCGCGGCGCCATCTACGGCAAGGTGGCGCTCGTGCGGCACCTCTCGACCGAGCGCCACTACGCGATCAAGATGATGAGTCTGGCGCACATGGCCGCGCAGCGCGCCGTCTCGGGGCCGCTCGTGAGCGAGAACGGCAACAGCGAGCTGCGTATTCTGCGGAGGATATCGGGCAACCTTGTGGTGGGCGGAGGGGACGGAATGGAGGACCGCAGCCGCAGCATCCACCCGCTCTGGGAGGCCTGGGGACAAGAGGAGGACGCTGCTATGGACGTAAATGTGGAAAACGGACCCCTCCTCCATCATCTCCACCACCACTTGCTGGTGCTCCACGCCGACTTTGTGGACGAGCGGACGCACGCGCGGTGCCTCGTCTTCGACTACTGTCCGTATGGGGAACTCTACGACCAATTACAGCGGACGCCAACGCGAATGCTCGGAATCGAGACGGCCCGGGTGTATTTCCGCCAGATCGCGACGGCGGTGCGTCATATCCACGCGCTGAACATCGCACACCGCGATGTGTCATTAGAGAACGTGCTGGTGGACGCCCACCGTCAGTGCCGGCTGGGGGATTTCGGATTGGCGTGTGAGTATGGGACCATGTGCAGTGGACGCGTGGGCAAGGCGTTTTACATGGCGCCCGAAGTGTACGACTGGCAGCCGGGGGAGCTGTACGATGGACTCAAGGCAGACGTGTGGTCACTGGGGATCGTGCTGTTTGTGATGGTGACGGGCGCTCCGCCATTGGAAGCGCCGAATGAAATCGACGCGCGGTTCCGCGTGGTCAAGGCCAAGGGCATCGGTGCACTCATTTCCATGTGGAAGCTGGACGTCAAGCTGCCGTTCGAGCTGTGCGATCTGCTGGCGGTGCTGCTGGCGATGGACGCGGAGGAGCGGGTGGATATCGAGGCGCTGTGGACGCATCCGTGGATGCAGGAACCCATTGATGCGCAGGCGTTGGCAGCGGAGGGGGATTTCAAAGAGAGGATGGTGGACGTGCAGTTGAATACAGAGGACAGTATGGAGGACCACATGAGTGGAGGAGATGGCGGTGAAGTGGACGAGCCACAAGAGGAGGTGGAGGCCGAGGCGGTGAGCCACGCGTCCATGATGAAGCGGCGGCGGAAGCGGATCAAGATCGAGATTGAGGACGCAGTGGACGACCAGGGGATGACGACTCCAATCGATCGTGTCGCTGGTTTTTGTACGGCTGGGTATCCATCGGAGATCGGCGTCGCTCTTCACTTCGCTCCGCCAGAACTTTGGCATGAAAGCCCCAGCGGAGACGGTGGAGGGGACGCCTTCCCGAGGATGCGCCAGCCGCGGGCGTCCCCGGTGATGTGGCCCAAGGTCGGTGTCAAGGCAGCACTGCGCCGGTTGTTCCTGCGACCAGCCACCGCTGTGTGCATGGATGACACAGAAGCCACAGAGAACGAGGAGGAGAAGCACGATGTCGAGACGATCGACTCGATGGCGTCCTCCGCGACGCTGAGCCGTTGTCGCCCCCGGCTCGACTCGTCCTCGTCCTGCTCCTCCTGCTCCTCCTCTTCATCCGCCTCCGCGAGTCTCAACCACCCAGCACTCGGCAGTCTATTCAGTGACAAGGACCATCATCAGAAAACCACCGTGACCAAGCATGGGAGTACCAGCAGCGGTGCCGTGCTCTGCCGGTTCTGTCTGCGGTGGGTCGCCAGCGACAAGTGCCGCCATCGCATCACGCTCCCCTCCACCAGCTCCCCCAAGCAGCGGAGCAAGACCAGACGCGTATGCGACGCGTGTTTTGTTACGATCTCCACGTCCTTAGCGGAGGACGCGTGGCGGCGCGGCGCGAGTGCTGTTGCTGCCGCCGCCGCCCCGCAGGTCGCCTAGCACCAGCCAATGTACTGGTTTACGGAGATTCAATGTGTAATACATTAGGTTAATAAAGTAGTAATACTGTAGAATGTGAAAAACGAATACTATTATCCAAGAGCCCCTGCAAAAGATGACGAGCATCACGGCGTCGTCGCTGTTCTCGGAGGAGCGCCGCAAGCCGCGCAAGTCTCGCGGGGAGTCGCGGTCCTCTCGGCGCATCGAGGCGGTGGTCCCCTCCGCTGTGGGCGGAGCAGCGGACGACGCGTGGCAAGAGTTTACGTCGCCCGACGGACGCACTTATTACTACAACCAGGTGAGTCGGAGAGGAGGAGGAGAGTGGGGAGGGAGAGGAGCGAAGCGGAGAGGAGGGGCTGAATGTGTTTATATTGTGCAATAGGTGACCCAAGAGAGTCGGTGGAAGCTGCCCAAGGCGCTCCGCCATGGGAAGAAGGAGAAGACAGAGGAGGAGCCGCAGCGGAGGAGCACTGCCCCAGTCGCCAACGACGAGCGGTCGGGGGGGTACACTGAGACGAAGAAACCCAAGAAGAAGACAGAGGAGCGGGACGACACCAGTTTCGGTCAGGAGAGGAGCAAGAGAGGGGAGCGAGAGGACGGGGAGGGGGAGCGGAACGGAGCCAAGCCCTCGGCCAAGAGCGACATGGTGGCGCGCCTTCAGGCTTCGCTAGCAGGAAGGCTCAACTTTCAACCAGGGGGAGGACCGCGCGGACCTCCTCCGCCGATGATACGTATCAACCGAGGCTCGGAGGGGAGTGGCGTATTTGGTAGCGGAGGAGGAGCTGGAGGAGGCGGAGGAGGTGGCGATGGAGGAGCGGACTCCTCTCCAGCGAGTGAGTCTATGGGGGATCAGTTCGAGGCGGAGACGGTGGGGATGACCGCGGCGGAGCGGCTGCGGTTCCTGCGCCGTAAACGCCAGGAGACACTGCTCAACAAAGACAAGAAAGTGGAGGAGGACGACTTTATGAAGGAGTTTGCGATGAACATGAAGAAGAAGGAGAGTGAGCGTGCACAGCGGATATCACCAGAGGAGGCGGAGCGAGAGCGGACCGCCAAAGAGGAGCAGGAAAGGGCGAGACGGGAGAGGGCAGCAAAGGAATTGGAGGCAAAGAGGAGGAAGGAGGAGCAAGAGGAGGATGAACGCCGACAGCGACGCCAAAAGGAGGAGGAGGAGGCTGTGCGGAAGAATAAGGAGGAGGAGCTGGAACGTAAGAAGGAGAAGGCGAAGCGGAGGGAGGCGGAGGAGCGCAAGGCACAGGAAGCGAAGCAGGAGGAAGAGGAGCGAACGAAGCGAGAGCGAGAGCGTGCTGAAGAAGAGGAGCGGAGGAAGGCAACCGAAGAAGACGAGAGAAGGAGAATTGAGGAGCACGAGCAGAAGAGTTCCATTGAGTCAAGGAGCAACCACGTGGGGGAGGAGGGGGAGCGGGAGGACGACCGCATCCCCCTTCCGCTCAGGGAGGAGGAGGAAGACCACGCAGAGGAGGTTCCGCTCACACCTGTGAAGACAAAGCGAAAGATGGAGAGGAAGGGCTTGAAGGAGGAGCATACAGAGGAGGAGATGGTTGTGGAGCACTCATTTAATGCGGAGGCAGAAGAGCGGAGACAGGAGGAGAACCAGAGGGCGGTGGAGACAGAGGATCCAGCGTTGGAAGAGGAACGGCGCATCCGGAAGGCAAAGAAGAAGGAGCGTCGAGAGCGGAGGACTCAGCAAGAGGATTACACCGAGAAGCAAGCAGCGGAGGCGTCACCTCGTAACTATCGTCGGGGGGGACACAGCCACGAGTATATGGAGGAGGAGCGAGAGACTCGACGTCACAGTCGGAGGTTATCACGGCGGAGGCGCAGCAGCGTATCAGAGGAGGAGGAGGAAGAGGGGTTCTGCTGTTCCTGTGGACACTCACATCACCATCGTCATCACGATCATATGCCTCCTCCTCCGTTCAGCCAGGGACAAGGTTTCCACCCGTACCACCCGTACCCTTCGCCGTACGCTCCACCACCATCGCAGTACTACCCTCCTCCTATGATGTATGGGTATCCTCCACCAGCTCCACCCATGTTCTTCGCTCCGCCTCCCCCACCGCCAGCCGTGATGCTGGCTTTCCCTCCGAGTCCCCCGTTGTCCACATCGGGGGAAGCGCTCGTCCTCGCGTCCCCCTACAGCCAGCAGTACGGCATCCCCATCCTCTCTCGCTGTGAATGCTGCGGGGGACGCGGTGTCGGACTCACGGAGAAGAACGGCTTGTGTGCCCACTGCAACCGGCTCAAGCTCGACTTTATCGTGGCGTCCGCCCAGATCCGCAAGCGGTGCTCCTCTTGTGGAGGCTGGGGGCTCGGGCTGGTGCAGGCGGACGGTCGCTGTGCCCACTGCACTCGCCTGGCCACTGCAGCGTCCGCCATGCCCACTCATCCTCCCGTCGAGTGGGACGTGTCCTCCTCCTCCTCCAAGGCCTCCGCCGCCGAGTCCTCCGAGTCCGAGTGGGACGAGTAGGCGGTGGCGAGTCGTCGGTTCTCACACTGGCATACACAAAGACGGTGATGGTGGCTTGAGTACAGTATGGTGTCCTCTGTATTCCGCTACGTCAGTTCTTCCACAAAAGTCGCTTCTTCGAAACAAGCAACAAGAACAAATAGAACCATCAGTCCACATGCAGTAGTTCCGAGACACATGGCCTACATGCACCTGACTGCACTCGTCGTCCTCTATACCCCGCCCCCCTCCTCCTCCTCCTCCTCCCCTCCCCCAGCACGTTCGGCATGCGTCTCGTCAGCGATGGGGCCGACTTGTTCTCGGTACCTAGCAGACCGAGATGGACGCGATGAAAGCAGCCCTAGAGCAACTGTGTGACGATATGACTGTCGGCACGCGTTGCTGGTTTACAGATGCAGGCACGGGTGAGCTTCAACTTTGGGTGCACCAACCACCACGTGGGGCACTCCACCATCACCACCGTGGCAGTGTTTGCCCCGATCAAAAAGGCACTCGCCCAGATCGAGCCGCATGGTGTCGCCAGTTCGTCCACGTCCACGGTGGTGCCTACTCAAGCTCGCGCTGCGTTGCCTCGCTCCTCTCTGCACACAGAAGCCGATCTACCTTTGAAGACCGCGCCGTTGGAAGTGGACTCATCCGCCACCACCACCCAGAGTGAGGAGGCGTTGTACCAGGAGGTGGAATCGCTATTGGCCCAACTCGGGGAAGCACACGATCTGATGATGCCCAAGAGTGAGGAAGAGTACAGCCAGGAGATGGCTGCAATCACGACCACGCTCCACGCGGCAGAGGCTGTCCTTCACGCTGAAGCTGAGCTCAACAGACAAGACCTAGGGGCCACGCAAGAGAATCCTCTACAGCACGAGGTGGACGCACTGAGAGCCAAACTGGAAGAAGCCCACGCACGAGATCAAACTCGAGCCAGGGAGATGGAAACGCTCACCGCCAAGCTGAACTACGAGACGATGCTTCGGGAACTCCACAAGAGACTGTTCAGTGGCGTGCTGGAAGCGATGGAGGCCGAGTACCAGGCACGGGTGCGTCGTCTGCAGCAGACGGCGAGGCGTGTGAAGGTGTCGATTGGTCGACCAACCGCAGCACCAGTGGCGGCACTGGAGATACCGCTGATCGTGACCGTCACGCAAGTTGTTAGTGACACAGGCGTCGTGTCCCAACAGTTTGACGATGTGCCAGTCGCGACACTGCATCCAAGCAAGTCGAAGAGCAGTACAAGTTGGCGTGTCCATTCGTGGGCTGCACTGCGGCACCACTCTGAATGATACAGCGTGGAGTGCGTCCTTTCCATCATATCATAGGTAGTGTAGGTACATGATCATGAAATGAAGACTTGCTAACCTAGCAAGCCACTGCAAGTGTCCATCCACACAGCCACATTGCTTACGACACACGGCATCGCACCTAACTCCATCTCTCGTCCTCGACCGGTCCTCGGCCGGTTCTCAATCCCTTCCAAACCGTTGATAATTTAATCCGAGTCTCCGATCATTCAGTGCAGTCACAGGAGCCGGTGCGCGACGCATGGACACGAGGGGTCGAAAAGTATTGGAGGATCAGGACAGGAGTTGCTGACCTCTATAGCGTTCGTCTCGTCTTCGATGCGGCCGAGTTCTCACTGCCCAGCAGATGCGATATGCCGACGGAGATTGCTGCAATGAAAGCGGCACTGGAGCAGTTGTGTGACGAGTAAACCAGCGCGAAGGAGGCAAACGGCACGCGTTGCTTGTTCACACGGGCTTCAACTTTCGCTGCACTACCCGTAGCAACCTAGGAGCATCCATCACTATTCAAACGGTGTCCACCTGACTTGAAGAGTCCCTCGCCGAGATCGAAGGCAAGGACACAAGCGATCGAGTTGGGCAGCTACGGTCTGCACCCTTCGCCAAGGGTGACGACACGTTGCGTCAAGAAGTGGAACTACGGAAGGCCCAGCTCAAGGCAGCGCACGATCTGATACTGAAGCGCGAGGAAACATACTGCCAGGAACGGAGTGGGATGGCAGCCGAGTTGAAGGAGTCGAAGACGAGAGAGTGGCTGCTCTTCAGGATAAGCTGGGTCAAGAGGTGAAGAGCTCGAAGTTGCTACGGGACGAGATGGACAAGCGAGAGCGTGGGTTGCAACACGAAGCGAAGGCATTGAAAGCCCAGCTCGAGGAAGCGCGTGCGGCGCCACGAGAAGCGCTGCAAACGCTCAGAGCCAAGCTGAAGTACGAGAAGGTGCTCAACGAACTTCACAAGAAGGCGTTTGCTGAGGTGCTTGTACAGATCGCACAAGCTGACCGCGAAGCCAAGGCCACCCGACTCGATTTTGACCGAGTCTTTCCAGAGATGGCGACGCACGGCTTCGCTTGCCTCGTCCACGACATCGCAGCGGCAAGGAAGCCGTCGCTGGAAGCCGAGCTGATCGCGAGGAGGCAAGCACTGGAAGCTGAGTTCCAGCCACAAATGAGACGCCTTCAGCAGTTGGTGGGTCGAGCAAAGGTGTCGATTGGTGCACCGGCAGTGGCGCCAGCGACTGCAGTAGCGATGCCAGTGATGGTGAGTCACCATTGGTGACTGTCACGCAGGTTGTGAACGACGTCGCTCAGCGCACTGATGATGCCCCAGTCGCCCCATTGGCGCCCAAGCAAGTGTAAGAGAAGAGCACAAACAAGGTTGGCTTGTGTCAGGATTTTATATGTTGTGGCTTGCTGAATATGAAAGGAAATGAATGGAAGTATGTGTTGGATGCTGCATGGTCGTGTTGTTCCTCGGATTCACCACGATGTACCGGGTAGGTAGAGAAGTGACCGTGATCAGTGCACCGAACAACAGAGGCAACCAGTCCGCACTTGCCGCCAGCAGTTACGCGTCCTCCGATCCACACACGTCTCCCTCGACTTATCCATATCAATTGATAGCACAGCTACAGTCCACACGGTCCCAGCACCGTCACTGGGATGAAAAGGGCGTACCAGCCATCACTTTCGAATTGATTGTCGATCGCTACGATCACTGCGAGCATGCGTCGAGTCGACACCGTTGAGGTACGCCAGGAGGAGACGACGTTCACGACTGGACAAGATGACACCAGACTTGAGCCAATCATGGAGTGTCTTCTTCGCGAGACACTCGCGTTGCGCGATGCCGTACAAACGACGAAGGCGACACTGGCGACGTCACAAACCGTCGCGGCCAAGCGCGATCAAGACCGCATGCACGACCTACAGTCCATGAACGCCCAGCTGCACCATGAAAAGGTACTTCGGCAACTCCACCGCCAGGGTTTCGCCACTGTCCTCATCGACGTGGGCCACGCCAAGCGTGTAGTCCAGGCCGCTAGACTCGGTTTCGATCGAGTCTTCCAGGAGATGAAGAAGCGTGGCTTTGCGGCCCTGGCGCATGAGATCGCGGCTGCTAGAAAGCACGTGTTGGAAGCCGCCTCCAGCAAGACGCACGTCGCGCCACAGTGTCGATCGGGCTATTAATACCCGCGACGGCAGCGCCAGTCACGGTGGCCGAGATCCCCTTGGTCGTGACACTGACGCAAGTGGTGAGCGACGCCAGTGTCGTCGCGCAAGAGTTTGACGATGTCCCCGTCGCTACGTTGGCCCCAAAGCAAGTCTATTCGGATAGGGAGAAGTTTTTTTTGTTTTTTTCTGACGGTACCAACTTCCACTTTCGTTTGCATCAAATTGAATCAAGTGACGCGCATTTGATGGGGTCGTGGTGGCAAGCTACGTAGAGCACTGTATCATGTATGTAGGTTGGTGGCTTCCACCTATTACAAGCAGATACCAGGAGCAGCAGGAACGAAGTAGCGTCTCTCTCTCTCTCGCTCTCCGCTGTGCTCAACTCCATCCCGTTCTCTCATGGGCAGGGTCTCTGTCTCGTGCCATCACTCCAAGAGAGACCCAACTTGGGACGGGGACTCCTAAGAGAGTGATGCAGGTAGACCCCACACTGGGGAGTTCTAGTTGGCCTCACGGTCAGTCTTGAATTGGTCTGAGTGTGTCGACATGTCAGCATTTATCGTCACGAGTGACCACAAGTACGCTGGCGAGCACTGCGCCTGCTGGACTGAACGCGACCGAACCGAGTGGCAAGCTCGTGTCCGTGCCTTCGAAGACGAGGTTAAGACGAAGATGAGGAGCACGCAGGCAGCGAAGTATTGGAACATTTGTCGGCTAGCCAACTACACTTACCGCTATCGCGTGGAGCTTGGCGACCACGCGACTCCCTACTCGCTGCCAAGCCGATTCGATCAGACGCTTGAGCTTGAGGCAATAGAGGCTGCACTTCAGGGAATGAGTAGATCATTCCATGTCGTGGGGAAGACCAAGATCGAGGCTGGATTCGAGTTCACCACGTCGTCGAAGAGGTCTGAACAGAGTCTTGTGCTTCTTCTGCAGGCACAAGTCCCCAAAATCATCTGTGAGCGTGCGAAAGCATCGATCCTCGCCGCGATGCACGAGGCCAAATGGGAACCAGTTCGACAGGAGGTCCACGAGTTGCAGCGACAAGTGGAGGCGCTCCAGGCACAGGCGACGCAGTGCGCGCAAGACAGAGTCTGTACCGCACAGGGCTTGACCGCTCGGCTCCACCATGAGAAGGTGTTGAAGGAGATGCAGCAGACCGACTTCTCCGTCTTCAAGATCGCACGAACCAAGCGTCAAGTCAAGGCCATTCGTCTGGGTTTGGATGTGGTGGTTGTGGAGATGACGCAGCGTGGGTTTGCGACGCTGGTGCACGGTATCGCCGCGTCGAGGAAGCACATGCTGGAGGCCGAGCTGCTCGCCGCCAAGCACGCGTTGGAGGTCGAGTTTCGTGACCGAGCACGTCGACTGCTGCAGACCGCGAGTCGCGCCCGCGTGGTGATCGGAGCGATTGAGGTTTCGATGCGTGCAAACGAGGACGAGGAGGAGGAGGAGACGCCGATGGTGGTGGCCATTACTGAGGACAGTGGTGATGATGCAGCACAGGATTATGAGGGCATCCCCGTCGCCACGTTGGCGCCAAAGGAGGTGTAAAGGTTTTGTGAACAACTCAGGCATCGTCAGTCTAATAGCATCACTACATTTTACACGGCATGATCAGATACTCAGTTCCTGGCCATCGAAGGGCGACACCGTCTCATCATCCTGTCGCCGTGCCTGGAGTAGTGGCGTGGCTTCGTTGTGCCGCCTTGTTGCCACTGTGGTCGCCTGTTTCTTGACCGCCATCATGAACATGACCACGACGCCCGGTACGATCTCCCACACGGTGTAAAACAGCCACGGGTTGGACCGGTGCGGGTCAAACACTTCGACCGCGGTGGGCGTGGCGACCAGCAGCAGCACGCTGCGCAACAAGAACATGGTGGCACACACGACGCCGAGCCACGTGACTCGCCACGCGATGCTCGCCGCCAATGCGGAGAACTCGATCTGCAACAGCACACGTCGCAGACGAATCGCACACCGGGCCAGCATCACGGCCAGTAGCAAGAAGAAGAGCGCGACTACCACGTAGTCGGCCTGGAAGACGAAATTGGACAAACCCTCGGTCGGGAACAGTGTCTTGAGCACCAGCAGCACGAATTCAAGCAGGTAGATCCACACGTTGGCCACGACAAAGAGCTTGCGTGCTCGTAGTTGGTGCTGCGTGCTGGTGTACTCGGCGATGACGGATTGATTGGCGGCGATGCGCGCGAGTGGTTTCTCGGCCCGCAGTGCCAGCGAGAGCACGTCCTCCCAGAAGCGCAGTAGCAGCGTAAATGCCGAGAAGTAAAGCAGCGTCGCGAGCTTGCCAAACGACGTGACGCTGAGCACGTACATGTCGATGGACGTGGGCAGGAGCGGCACGCTGATCACCATGTGCTCGTACGTGTAGGACGGCGCGGCGCCGCCGACCCACTCAAACGCATGCATCTCGCTGAGCAGCAGCCAGCCGATGCGGCAGAGGTACGAGAACGAGAGGAACGTGGGGAACCACTTCATGCGCTTGACGGGAAGTAAATGCGTCGCGTGGCCGTGCTCGCCCAGGCGGCCACGCTGGAAGCTCACCGAGACAGTGTAGGCGAGTGCTGCGGCGTAGCAGTAGACCGAGAACGCCGACGCCGACTGCGTGTAGAAGCAGTGGCCCTCGCCGAAGAGGCAGATCTTGGTGAGCAAGTCCATCGTGACGCGCTTCCTCGTCTTTGGCTGTCTTGCCAAAAAAAGGAAGAAGAAGAGCTCCTGGTCGGAGTCGGAGTATGAAGAGACTGAGTCTGAGGAGGTGGTCTCTGCCATAGTGTGGACCACACACACGGAGTGTCATGACACAGATTAGGCGACCAACACTCACCGGGCAGGTCTAGTGACATAAAGCCCTTGAAGGCAGGATACATCCGAACTAAACAGTCTGTAAATGGCTTGATGAAGTTCTTAAAAAGAGGTTTGCTTTTCCGTTACTCACGGGTTGGAATGGGTGGAGCTCTTGTGGGCGACACGCAGTGGTTCATCAAATGGAGATGCTGCGGATCATCCTGTGCAGCCATCTCTCTCGTGGTGTGCCCACTTGACACAGGACACGCTTCGTGTCACGAGCAGAGTCACGCTGTCTGGTCACAGACCACTCCTCAATTCACTCCGTTGTCTTGACAACTGCTATACCAAACGGTGAACAT
>JAADXF010000404.1:0-20074 GCA_023337575.1 Pythium chondricola | reverse complement strand
GGTCGCGAGGTCCGAGAGCCCCATGATCTTCATGATCTCGTGGATGCGTGACTCCTTCTCGATCACCATCATCGCCGTCGTGCGCGAGACAAACTTGATGTACACAATCACCATGAACAGGCCAATCACGGTCTGCGCGTTGGTATAGAATGCCTTCTGGTTGTCCGAGTGCATGCCTAGACTGGTGAACGTGGCGCTGTGCATCGTCATGCAAAAGAACCCGTCGGCACTCGGTGGTGGGTTCACTGTGATGGCCTCGTCCAGTGAATCAGCGTACCATGGCCGCTGCCCTTGGCCGTGGACCAGTCGGATGAATGTATCGAGATTGACGAGGACAGGCAGCGCACTGGCGATCGATACCTAAGGGCACCAGGAACTCGGCGATCACGGACGCTGGTCGACTGCACTTGATGCGGATATTTTTCCATGCTATTAAATAGATTCATCACCTGCCGCCATTGACTGGCGAGGGAGAACTACGCTGAAGGCTTGGCCAACTGTGTTTCCTTTCCGCTCTCGATCGTCGTGGGTTGGTGTTTGCTGGGACTGCTCTGGTTGGCTCGTTTCGTCGCACGGTGTGTTGTGACTGTCAACATGAGCAGGACACCAGCGAGCAGGCTCAGCACTTTTACTGCAGGTAAAAGTACGTCAGGTACTTGTCATCCATGGTCTGCGGGATCAGATCCACGAGCCGCGGCATGACTCTGGTTCTAGTGCCGCCATTGAGCACACACCAGAGGTACTCCGGGTCCGCGACCAGTAGCCGCACGGAGAGCGCTTCCAAGAGCTCCGCCGCGGTCGTGAGATTCCGCAGCGGGTCTTCCGTGTTCGCCAATGCCATCGCTTCGATTCGACGCGGCTCGCGCTAATACAACGGAGGAGACGTGGCCCGCACTGCTCGACGACTACTGCGCTTGATGGGGAATGCACACGAAGCTTGTGATGCGCTGTATCAGAGACGCGTCGAACAGCGATGACCTCGTCCGCATTCTGACTGAAGACATGTAGAGTTCACTATGCCATCCACTTTACGTCCACTGTGGCTGGCGAATTGCGTTATTTTAATAAAATAACAGTAAATCAGTCGTTTTGATGGCGTGATTATGGAGTGATCATGATTGGCTGAAATGTGAGATGATTTTGGACCAATCACGGGATGTCTTGATGGCCCTCCAATCATCAGCCAGCCGATCGAAAAGCCACCAGCTCAACTCACTGTCAATTGCTTGTGATCTCGTCGCCGCGCGCGCGCTCATTGATCGCTACCGATCCATTCCACTGCCACACACAACTGCACAATCATGGCGACCGCTGTTAAAAAGCTCGACGTCGACTCGGCGACCTCGGATTACTCCAAGACGTACATTTTCCACGAGGAAGACCACACACTCGGGAACTCGCTGCGCCACGTGCTGATGCGAAAGTACGCCCCATGATGCGCTCATCGTGCTACTGTATTTACGAAGGAAACTGACTCGCTCTTGTTCCTCGATTGCAGCCCGGACGTGGATTTCTGTGGCTACACGATTCCGCACCCGTCCGAGCCAAAGATGCACGTGCGCCTCCAGACCCGCCAGGGTGTGCCGAGCGATGATGTGCTGCGTCAGGGTGTGACGGACCTGCGCAAAGTGTCGTCGGCGGTCGCGGACGCGTACCGCAAGGAGCTCAAGGCCTTCAACCGACGACAGAAGAAGAATTAGAGGACAAACGAACGATGCGTGGGTTAATTTGATACACGGTGGAGTTACCGCCAACTTGTGAAGTCGAGTGTGTTTCCTCGTGCTGTGGTCGATACCGACAGAGATCCTCGAATTTGTACGAGTCCAGATCTTCGTCGCATTCTCATCATAAACGTACATTCATGAAACGTATACTACAGAGCGCGATTGTCGCGTCTCGAGTTCGCATCTTTACTACTGTGCCTATTGCGGCGATGACTTTCGTCTGTGTGTGCACCGCCGTCATCAAGAATACTCGGAGTCCGATTGGCCGATCTCTACCGAGTCCTCTTCTTCCAGCGGATAGGGCCATGGATCCTTCCATTTTCGGGGCTTGATGATGTGGATATTGCTCATGTCGACCCCATGGCCTTCCAGCATCTGACACAATGCACTCAAGCTCGCAAGTCGCGGCTTAAAATGCCCGCTGTGTGGCTCCACTGCATGGAGGACGCCTGCCGTAACGAAGACCTTGCCAGCTGCTGCGATGGGAGCCCCAGCGAGGAAGCTCGAGTGATGGAAGAAGCCCTTGTTCTTACGTGCAACGTAGAGTTTGCCGTCCCGGGACATGACGAAGATCCACTTGCTCAGCTCGTCCGTCTCCACTAGTGCATGCGAGCTGGCAAAGTAAAGCCGTGTACTAGCAGTTGAACGGTGGCAGTACACTTCGAATGAGTACCGCTGATGAGGAGAGCAGTACTGGACGCACGTTGTGTTGAGCTGGGCGCGACTGCACTCTGGCAGCTCTAGTTGGCTACCATTGCCATTGTCGAGCCAGTAGAAAAAAGATCGGTCGGCATCTGACAGTAATGATGAATTGTCTTGCATCTCGGCCTTCCAAATATCATGGTAAAGCCGCAGGTGGAAGCCGTAGCGGTGCTTGGTGTCAAGACCTTCCAGCCAGAAATCATGATGCAGCAGCAGCAACGGGGCGGCGTGTTTCTCAATGGGAGCTCTCTGCCTCCGCAATTCATTCCACGAGTCAGAGGAGTCGCAGGCGGCCGTCTGCTCTGTGCTGAGGCCTGCGAGAACGAGCACCATTTGACGAAGTTGCTGCCATCGCGATGCTTTGTTGGTAGATGGTGTACTGCTAGAAGGTGTCGAGTCCGCGCACGTAGACAACGACCGCTGCAGTGCCGGCCCACCAGAGAGCAATGCGCGCTCCACGGTGCCGATATACGGGGGCATTTCTGATCAAATGGACGCGTACGAGGAGGTCGCTTGCCCACGGCCGCCAGGGTGAGATTTCGTGCGCCGTGAGTCTGATGTACTGATGTATCCTTGTTCACCATAGGGAGGGTTGATCCAACTCACGCTGCTCTCTTGGAGGTCATTTGTGAGTAGAATTTGTTGTCGCCCATCCTTGTTCGAGATTGATGAGTTCAGACAGCAGGCACACTTACAAACCTCCATGAATCGATGCATGATACGGACGTTCCACTGGAATAACAAGTGATATAGGCATTTGGAATCCACCTTGTGCAACATGATTGGGCCATGCAATGGGTTCATTTGTGACAGTATGGTACAGTATCCCTTGCAAAACTGGCTAGAATGGTTGAAATTGCACCATTACTTACGCCGATTGTCGCAGGATAAAACCTGGTCGAAGTTTACCGATTCGATACCGGTATCTGGACGGGAGTGAAACGAGTCACACTGTGTGACTCACGGTTGGCGTTCCAGCAACGCTAAGGGAGTGTATTCGTGCAACACTAACTTCTGCTCGTGCAACACTATGGTGTACCGTACACTTCGCGCAACACTAAGCTCGGTATAATACGGAAACAAAACAGTTAAGTTCGGACAAACTTTACTTCGGATCTTGGCCCATGTAACTTACACACGATTGTCACGAGACAATCGACCTCTTGTCTCGCTTTCTCGTCCAACCGCGCAAATGGAGTACATCGACGCCAGGCCAACCTCGCCCACACAGTGCGCGCACGCTGAGAACAAGTGCAGCGTCGACACGCCCCCCCCCCGCGACGTCATTATGGATGCCCCCGTGGACTCTGTTGCCCGCCGCGAGTTTTTGCGCGAGACTTCTGCTTCTCTCTCGCGTGCGAGGCGCTCGAGCTGAAGGAAACGGTGACCAAGCTTGGGACTGTGGTCTCCAAGCTGAACTCTATCAGAGTCGCGATCGATCAAATGAACGAGCTGCACGCATCCCTCGAGGATTTCATCACGGAGGAGCTTGAGGTGCGTTGGTTATGATTCGCACTTACCGATTCTCTGCGCGCGACGCTCCGTCTGATGAGCCTTTCACCGAGCGGTTTCAGCGTGTCATCGACATGTTCGTGCTTTAGGACGCGTGAAGACTATGATCTAAATCGTGCCGAATACACATCGACTTACTCACATGCTAAGCTCTTTATCCTATTCGTGCATCTACAGCTAGTCGCTGAATATTCCGCTCGGACAAATAGTATAGGTTTCAGTATATGGCATCGTCTATACCAAGCGTACACTAATACACCGACTGTACACCTCCTACACTTAGTGTTGCTGCACGCGGTTTCGGCTTAGTGTGTTTTTTTCGCGAATCCATTGCCTCTCATTTCGAAATCCGTGGGGTTGAGAGCATGGGCGCTGAACACCCGATCGACTTGACCGACACGTTCTTCGATCTCGAAGCACATATAGCGGCATGCGAGTGCGAGGTTGCGTACAGACGCGCAGTCAGCGAGCACCGCAAGCGACGCCGACTGGCCCTCCATCGTCTCGCTGCTGACGCCGACAATGTGCCAAGCGTAGACACTGTGACTGCCGTGGCAAGCGCAGACGCTGTGCTCGCAGTGGCAAGCGCGGAAACCGACATGGCCGTGCCTGTCGTGTCGGGGAGCACATCGCCTTCTACGCGGTTGGGTGTTTCTTCATTCACTCACTCTTCTGGTTCACGCGACTTCGCTGTCGACGCCACCGATGCTACTGTCTTCGTCGACGCTGCCGATGCTGCGAACGACTACTTCGGCGCCGACGCCGCTGCCGTTGCTGGTCACTCTGTCGTTTGCGACGCTGTGGCATGTGGTGGGGTTGTTGACGGTGAAGAGGTTTTTGAATCTGGTGATGTTGGCGATGCTGCTAGTGTTCGTGGCGCTCACGGCGGTGATAACCTGAATGAAGTTCTTGACGGTGCCGAATTTGAAGACCGCGATCCTCCTAGTGTGGACGGCGGCGATGGCGTCGGTGCAGGACCCGATGCTGGCGTTGCAGATAGTCGACTTGCTGCCACTCTCGTCATCGAGTCGGAAGCCGTCAGTACCGCGGCATCGACTATGGTCTCGCTGATCGAGAAGCCAGCATCGGTCTCCACTTCAGCGCGCGTTAGTCTGTGCAGTATGCTCGACGGTCGTCCCACGCGCACGATCAATGTAATTGACTTCGCTGCAAGAATGACAGCGGGTGGAACTCAATCATCGCAGAAGAGCGATCTCCACGTGTGCGCAGCTGGTGCCGACTGCGCTGCTAAGTGGGGACCGCATCGTCCCAAGCTTGTTCCTGCCCCGTGGCCTCCTGCTGTTAGGTACTTGCACCAGCAACTGAATCCGCTCGGCATCGAATTTGAGTCCGTGCTTCCATTCTCGCGGTGTGTTTGTATCGAGCCGTGTGGCGTGTACGACTGCGCCAACGCACGTGCTGGCGTCTACTGTACTCCAGCGACGTGTAACTTCAGTGGTGCCGCGGTAATCGCCTTCGTGAGTGTTCTTCAGCGCAATGTCGGTACACACGAGCGTACTGTCGTCGCAACCCAGTGGATCCTTGATGGAATCATCGTCGGTGAGTATGTGGGTAAGATGCGGTTCGAGACCGACAAGAAGACTCCTCGAAACAACTCTGGGTACGCGCTGCAGGTGAAAGCGAGATCCACGAAGCAGCCTCGGTCACGCGTGATCATCGACGCGGCTCGACATGGCGGTCTGACTCGCTTCATGAATCACTCGTGTGAACCAAACGCAGTGTTCGTGGAGGTCGGGTATCGCCGTCACCGCACGGTGGTCGTAGCAACCACACGCGACATCGCGGCTGGTGAAGAAGTATGCGTCGACTACGGGAGCTACCTGTGGTTCCTGTGTGCGTGTGGAGAGTCTACGTGTCGCCACCGACACTATTGGTGCAGGGAATCGTGTTGAGCTATGCATTATAACAACGCGGAGTAATACACTCAGCGGTGCATAGGTTGATACGAATAACATGGTGTCAACGACAATCGAATCAATTTCTTAGTCACTGTTGGATGACGTCCCGGGGCACTGCTTACGCGCCATTGAACGCCTCTAGTTCTTGCATACTGGCTTGGGCCTTCTCTACTTCGTCATCACGATCGGTCCGGACGGATCTGCACAGGATCTGCCACATCAAAACAGCTCGGCGTTCAGTCGCGGTCTCACGGTCTAGGACTACCCTGTCGTACTCGGACTGGGCCCACGCCGCAGTTTCGACTCGTTCTCTCGTGAACTCGTCAGCGAATGCGAGGCAGTACACACCGCAACTGGTCCCGTCATGTTGCGATCTCGCCCGTGCCACGACCAAGTCGACTTCGGTTGGCACCGTTTGCTCGTCTCTGTCGCACCAGCGTCGGACGAAGGGGACGATGTCGCTGACCCAAGCCCTCTTCATACGCGTGACGTGGCCTCCTTGGAGCGGGTCGTAGAGAAACACTTGAATCGGCGTGGGGTCGCTGACGTTGGCGCACAGTATGCACCAGTGAGCGTTGTCGAAGTTGAGTGGGATCAAAATCGTTTCGACTTCGTCCCAGTGCCTTGACGGCATCTTGAACGGCTGGTAACCACGCATGCCTGACGATGACCCCACTGGCGCGACGCGCAAGCTGTCGACGACGTGAACAGTCGAGTACGCTGATGCGATGATGCGAAGGCCGAACATCAACACCGCGTCGTTCAGACGAGCTTCCCGCCCAAGGTATCCGACAACATCGGCGAGAGACGCCGAGAAACACAAGTCATCGTCTTCGGTCGGTAGAATGAACTTTGTGGGCAGTGTAGACACGAGCATGACACCTCGGACCTCCTCGCCGACTTCCTTCAAAGATCGTTCAGCACCGTCGATCATGGTCACACCGGAAAGTGACGCTATCCGCCTGAAATCCTGCGTGAATGACTCAAGTAGCCGAAGTAATCAGTAGAAGCACCTCAGGTCAGGGATCTCGTCTTCCGTAAACTGCCTGGTTGATGCGGTTACTCGAACCACGTACTTGTGTCTGGCGTTGTCGTCAGTGAGATCGTACGTCCCGACGTGCCCGCTGCCGGCAGATTCTTCTCGCGTTCTCGTGAGCGCGGCTTCCATGTTCGTGACGAGAGTACCGAGTACGACGAAGGTGAGGACGGGCGTAGCCATGCGATCATCGGTGAACTCGTCTTTACTCCCTGTCGGCCTTCGCGCAAGGAGAACGCAGTCAGCAAGACCGCGAGGATACGCGTCCCACATGGTCCCGAGGCCGTGGATGTACGGTGAGTTGAACAGTACGTGACAGAACGCCGCCACCGAAACTGGACAGCCAGAGTCTTGAGTGACGGTCGCGAGTCGTCTGGTGTTGCGCCGAACGACCCCCTGACGTCGTGTGTTACCACGTCCAGTAAAGGAAGTACAATCTGCTCAAGATTCGGGCTGGTAGAAGCGGCGCTGCGCGCATCACGTTCATCGTCGCTCATACGAGTGATCTCACTCTCGTCAAGGTCACTCGCGTCAGACCCAAGCAACTTGGCAATGGAGTCGATTGAGCGCAACGACGATATCCTGTTCTTGAGTGGAGCTCTTGTCGGCTGTGGTCTCACGTTTCGAGCGACAGCGTGCGCCGCCACGTCTCCAATCATCGAGGACAGCTGTGACGAAGTAAACGACGCGGTGTCGTTTACATCTTCGACAGGTCGTTCATGCTCTTGTGTCTCAGACTCGGGCGTCGAGGCACACACACCCTCAATGGACGACGTATCGTCGTCCAGAAGAAGCTTACTCGGATGATCGATTGCGGCAAAGCTTTTGCGCAAACGAAGCACGACACGTTGAGTGCGCTGCCGCTCGCTACTATCCGCGTATCGGTTCTCGTCGATGAGGAAACCGCGGGTAATGAACGTTTCCACGTCGCTTAGCGTCTGCGGACCGTCAGAGTCGTACCCTGGGGGGTCACGTGACGAAGCACTGGCATCTGACGCACCTCGATCGTTCATCTTGCCATCGGGTGGCGCCGAATCGCGCTTGGAGAAGTCCTTGTCTGGTGCCGCTCACGCCGAATCGCTCTTAGACTCTTCCGTGTCCGATGACGGTCGCGCTCGAGTGTTGCCGGACGATGACTCAGCGTCAGAAGAATGCAGTTGCTCAGCATCGCGCGAGCGAGTCTTCGAAGCCCACTTGTTCATGAGCCGCGACAGAGTGTACTCGAGGTCAGAGGAGAAGTTTGAGAACCTCTGGGAGGATTCGTGCATCAGGAACTCAACCACCGGGTCCGTCAAGCGGCGGGCGAGGTTACACTTCTCGATGTTGGAGAGAACGGTAGTTGACGCACGCTCGTTTCGACGAAGCTGAACGTACGCGACGCGACGCGGGACGGCAGTAACTGGGCGCTCTAGCATGGCAGTGTTGGTAGAGTCGACCGCGTCGCGCGACGACGCGTCCGCTAGCAACAAGCCCGTCCTCGCAGACTGGATCTCTCGGACGCTGCGATGCAGAACACCAACGATACGCGCAGCACCAGTCATCGACCACCGCGGCTTGATCGTTGCCACGGGAAGTTGATCGTGCCGTAGCACGACCCGCGCAACGTGCATGATGTGGCGCCACGGGAGTCCAGACGTTACTGCGAAGTGACACGTGCACGTCCAGTTGATGGAGTCGACGTCGTAGGCCATGCTCTCGGGTTCAATGTTGCACGCGTTGTAGGTGCCGTCGTGAGGATTGGAACGCTCGACAGCAGCGTACAAGCTCTCCTTCTCCATCGACTTGCGGAACTGCGCGACGAGGTGTTCAGCGCCGAACTCGCTGACCTCGACCGCAGCGAGTCGGAGGAACGGCCCGGTCGTGGCCCGAAGAACACTGCGCGCCAGGTAGTCGGTCAGGATCCGCAACTCGCGCGTTGCGACGAATGTCTGATAGATCAGAACCAACTCGACATATAAATCGATACGGCTCCGCCTGCGACCGATCTTCTTCACCTTGGCCCAGCTCGCCTCGAGGCGGTTGGTTGTCGTGTTGAGCGCCGCGAAGATGTCGGATCTCTCGCAGTCGCTCCACATATCTCTACAGGATAGCCACCGGGACGCAAAGAATGACAGGAATGACCTGGAGACGTCCTGTAACAGCTCGACCATGTGCTCGTGTAACTTGTCGAAGACGACGGTTGTCTTCGCGTACACCATAGCCTCCAGGATCGTCAAGAGGGCATCGCGGACCGCAACTGGGATATTGTACTTGTCCTTTCGAAGTACGAGGTCAAACCAGCGAAGTACGTGGAACTGGCATAGCAAGATGCGCGCCCCAGTGAACACGACCTTGAGCACCGACCACCCCGTATAGTCTTTGTCGATGACGACTGGCAGTACGCGTATCAGCGCCAGGGTTCGTACGCACGAAGTGCTGGAGCACCGCCAGCATCATCTCGGACGTCTGATCACGGCAGAGGAAATCGAGCACCGAAACACCACGTCCACTCGCACTCGTCACCATGAGAGCACCTACAGATAAGAACACGACCCGTTAGTGATATCGAATGCGAGAACCAGCAATGACTAAACGATTGAACGAACCGAGGTGGAAGTTGTAGTTGTTGGTGTTATACGTCCAGTCCACGAGCAAGTTGTCACCCCAGAGCTCGAACATCTCACTCTGAGCAGCTGACTGGAGCGCGATCCCGATGGTTACACCATCAGCGTTCTTGATGCGCAGGCAGCGGGACCCTCAAACGACGAGTAGCGCTTGATTAGCAACATGAGGTTGTCAAGGGCCTCTAGCTGCTGCAGGCTACTGTGCTTGAAGTTGGAGAGCTGCTGGGTAGTGAGCGTGCACCCAGTGAGAGCGCTGAACGTATCACACATGTTGCGCGATGTGGCGTTGGCCATCACCATGGAACGAACAGTGTCGGCCATCCCAGTCTCCGCGATCACCGCCATGGTCGCATACGAGTCCGAGTACACTGGGGTACACGGGTGGCTGTGGGCGGAGACCTACCACGCAGTGACGTGTGAGAAGAATTCAAATTCATTGTTCGAAGCTTACACCTCAAACATACCTCGTTACGAGTTGGAATCACCCACTCGCCAGAAGTAAGTCGCACCGCTTCCGCCGTGATACGAGCACCACAGTTGACGAAGCGAGTCGACGTCGCCTAGCGCGCACCAGTACCACGTGGCGCCTGGAAGCATCCATGGGTACAGCGCTTGCTGATCTTCTTGTGCTGCAGTTCTTCAGGCACAAGACCACCCACAAACCCATCGTCACGCGGCAGGTTCTGGTTCGCTCGCTTCTGCTCCAACACTCTAAGCACAACGTCAGTGATATGAACGTACAAGACAAGAGTTAGTGTTGGAATACCGTAATCGTTCGCATGTTGAGCAGTCTCCGACGTGCGCACACGATAGTTCAGGTTGTTATCCGCCTCGTACTGAGCCCACGCGACGATGAAGTCGCGCATCGTGCGGAACGTCGCGGGGCCGAACGGCTCGACGTCGGTCCCCTCCTGGACCAAGTTGAAGCGTTCAACTGACAGGGCAACCGCTTCCGGCAACGGGTTGTCACGACAGCGAGTTCTCAACGAGGTGTCGCTCAAGTCTAACCAAGTCAAATAAGTAAGTGCTCCGCTAGATAGCACTCTTCACAAGCAAACGTACACGACATAGGGAGGTTATTCACAACCATGGTTTCGTCAAGGCGAGGTCCGTTGTCCATCGTGGCAGCAGCAGTTGGGTTTTGGTAGTTTTGTAGTAGTCTCTTCTTTCCTGATTGGCAAAATGACCACTGACCGCTGTTTCCTTTCGTAACGGGCGGCCGCGGATGTTCCGTTTCGTCGGGTGTAACGTGTGGCTGGGAGGACACCGTGACACTCTGGCGCAACGAACCAAACTAATTTTCGAGAAGAAGTTTACCTCCGGGGAAGAAAAATGAAACTTACGGGAACGGAAATTTATGGTAGTACCTTCTTTGTGCAGTTTAGTGTTAGCAGCTTTTGGGACGATGTGACGACACAGCGGAAGCAACTTTTCAGGTGGGAAAGCAACTTTTCGGCCGAAGGAAGCAACTTCAAAGGGGCTGAAGCAACTTTTCGCCGCCTGTAAAATATAGTGATGCGGTAAAGTAAACCCTAAACCCTGTCTCGTCCGCGGGCAGCCTTCCGTCGCCGTATGACGATCCAGACGGCTTGTGTGACGACTGCGGGTGTCCTGACTGGGAGACGACTGACAACTGAGGGCGGCGAGCACAGGAAGCTGACGCGACGCAGCACTCGAAGTGCTTGTACTCGAGCAACTTCGTATCGGGGAGTCGATGAACCGGGCAGCAGTGAATCGAGTTCCTTCTCGCCAGACGGAACAATCGTTCTCTCAATGCCTGAAGGATTTAGTTGACGTACTATCGGTCGCACATGAGCAATCTCGCGCGTGAATTGCAGTGTTCGATTATGTATTAAATGCAATGCGGGTTTACTCGGAATCCTGCCAAACGTTCGTCTCCGCGTACATGAAGATCACCGCGAACACCAGTGGCGGCAACGTAAGCCCAAACCGCAACGTGACGGCCGCAATCGACGTCGCTTTTGCCCTGTTCATCAGCTCGATTTCTGCGTGTACTTCGCGATCGCAGCAGTCCGGCTCACCGCAGCGGCACATAAACCAAAGGCGACGCCCGTAACCCACGGTGACCTCTTCGCCCTTCTTTATCGCACGGGTTGATACCGCGACGACAGTGACTCTGGGTCCGTTGCATACTTCTTGGAATCGGGCGACGCTGGCGCATGAATGATTCATCAGTCTGGTGATGCCCCCGTAGTGCGAGGCGTCGATGATGACACGGCGGCTTGGTTTCTTCTGTGGTGGGGATGACATCGCGAGCATGTAGCCGTTGTTCTCGACGTCCCCTCGCACGAGCTTCAGGTGGCCGAAGTACTCGCCTAGGATTACATCTTTGTCGATATCACCCGTTGCTTGAACACCGAGTTCGCCGTCGTCGCGGCGCACAATGGCAAGGTTGGGATGTTCACGCAGACCGCTCCCGCACACCCCACCGTAGACGCAACAGTCGATGGTGCAGACTACGTCAAAATGCCCGTTGTTGCACGAGTTGACGCGACACGGCGTCTCGCAATGACACCAACCGTACGAGGGTAAGCCGTCGAAAGTGACCTCGTCCGGGTTGAAATGGGCCTTCACGTTCGCTACGCGGGGGGCCACTCCGCTGGCGTGAGCGCGAACCGCTGGATCGCCACAGGATCACTCGCCGTTTTGATCGTGGGACGTCGTCTCCTTGATTTGGGATCTGCCGCCATCTCCGGTACGTGACACCAGAAGAAGCGTCCGGCGGAATCCGAACACTTCTCGCCGTACATCCCCAGCATTCGACGCAGCGAGAGTTTCGCTGGCCTAGGATGGCCTAGGGTGCAGTTGTCGTCAGTCTTCTCGCCGTGTGAACCGCCGTCCATTGCGTTCTTGTCGGTATGATCCTCTCCGGGGCGACTCGAGGGGTTCGGGTCGTCGGTACGTGATGGAGAGGAGGTTTTTGTTTCGCCTTGGGCGCGCCCGGTGGCTACAACCGTGGTGGTGTGTTCTGACGTGGAGGTGTTTGCATCACCTTCGACTCGTCCGGTGGCCGCATTCGCGTTCTCTGCGTCTGACTGCGACGATTCCAACACAATCGCAGTTGCGGTCGTGCGGCCTTCGCACGACGTCGCTTGGCCATCGCGGGCAGCGCGGTTCGCTCTTCTCTTCGCCTCTCGTGCCTCGCGCTGCTGGATGAGTCGGCGCTGTCTCGCTCTATCTTCTAGAGCCTCATAGACCTGCTGCCTTTCGCGTATGGCTGTCTCGAGGAGTTCTTCGTCGGACTCGTCGATGTAGACCACTGGGACTCGCATGTTCGCCCTTTAAGCCTCGCTTCGTTTTGTGGTCCTCTGCTCTCATTCCTGTCATTGTGAGGACTGTTGCAGCTTCTCGAGCGGCAACTTCTCGTAGGCGTCAGCTTCGAACTTAGTCTGCGACGTAGGGTTCGCCCAGTTGTGTTAGCTCGTGTGGTCTACATCGAGGTGTACGAGTTTTAACAACAGCTTTGTACCGGGTTATTAACCGCTGCAACCAGCAAGTGCTGTGGTTCGATGCGAGATGCAGGGTACTCAGCATCATATGCACCTCGTTATCGCCCGTGGTACCACCTCGCATCCCCCCACTGCACCTCGAACTGTGAGTCGACCTACCGCCTGATCCTTGTTGTGTTCTTCTGTCTCGTCCGAATGGTCATCGCCTTCCCCGAGGTTGTACTTGACTTCACCCCATGCTTGAACTGCTCCCTGATGACGTCGGCTTCTTCCATTTGGACGATGTCGGTCGCGTTGCAGGAATCGCTGAGGATTCTCCAGAACATCCTCAGGCGCAAGGTCTGCACCGTTTGGTCGTCGAGCGTCTTCGCATCTCGCCTGCCGAGCCATACCTCGCCGTTCACGCAGTCGTACAGCTTAGCAAGGCAGTAGACACCGCTATTCGTCACGTCGGGGTTCCCCATCTTAGACTGGCAGTCGACCCACTTCTCCACGGTGGGTGATGGCAGCGCGCTCAGTGACGCCACGCTGACAGGAACGGCTCGATGGTCGCCTTGTCCTCTGCCCAAGCGTACTCGATGTGCTCGTCGGACTCCGCTGGGTCGTAGACGCAAACCCACATGTTATCGAGCGACGTGAACTCCACCCACAACATCACCCAGTGGTTGCTGCGGTATATCGGGAATACACACGTCTCGGTCGTTGCTGCACTCTTGCTTGGCATCCGCAGCCTTTGAGTGGACAGGTCGACGACGATGACGTTGTTGTAATCCGATGCAAGCTGACGCATGCAGTAGATGAGGGGCGCGACAGGTACGTGCGTGCTCCCACATACGTTGCCGACGACATCTGAGAACGCGATCGTCATACTGTTGTCAATGGTGCGCGTTTTGAGGCTGAACCTACTCGCCAGTGCCTTCTTGCCCATTACCTCCTGCGATCTGGCGGTAGTCTCGCTGGCTCTGTTGAGCGGTGCGTTGGTGGCGTGGTTGTGTAAGGAGTAGGGGATAGCTTCGCCTTCGCCTTCCTTGGTCTCCTCGCTCTCAATTTCTCGAAGCCACCTCGCGTCGGCGCTGTATCCGCGATACAGCACTTCTAGCCGATGGAATGCGACCGAGTCCAGTACATGGTCGTACGTGAACAGCCACAGCGCGCTGCTCAATCGGACTGCGAACGCACGCGGCCAGCCATCTCCTGCGTTGTGGTCGCCCCTTGCAGATCTGAACACTTCCTCGAACTTGACAACAGGGGTCAATGAATAGCAAACGTCGGCTTCTCGATCATCTTCATCTGTGTCGGCTTCCTTGCTGATGATGCGGTTTCAGATTCGCCGGGAGTAATGCGAACCAGCTTTGGCACCAGTCGCGCCAGCACGTTGTCTCGGAGGGCGACGTCGTACTGGTTCCACAGCGTGTACATTGCGCGCACGTCAGCCGTGAACCGCAGCGCGACGAGGAATCTGTCGAGTGGAACGGACTCGGTCGACCCAAGTGGGATGCGAGCGAGTCGCTTGACACTCGTACCTGTCGCTCGTTGAATGCGGCGAGCGGTGGTTGACGATCGCGAGTCCAGCTCGAGTGAGCGTATGATGCTGATAGTCTGCTGTTGATCTTCAGTGATGTGTCGGCCGGCGACGTTGCCCAACGTAGGAGTGTCATCTACGGCACCAGAGGCGAGGCTATCGCTTGCTTCTTCGGTGAGCCCGCGTGGGTCGTCCACCGCTGCGTCGACGATGGCGTCGAATGCGTCGTCGTCGAGCCCGCTGCAATGATCTGCGAACCGAGACGACGCAGGCTTCGAATGCTTCAGTGCTCAACATGCCGTGGATCGCGTCGTAGTCGTACACGCTGAGATCTTCCGGCGCGCAACGCATTCCTATCTCTACAACTTCACTCTCGGACTCAGAGTCGTTTGCACCTGTGATGGAGCAACCGATCCCACCTCCAGAGGTCAAAGCACCCTGATCACACGGCCCGCCGTCTGCAAGATCCAACGAAACACGAAGTGTGGCGTTGTCTTCGCACGACAACTGGTATTCGGCGGCGGACTCACACTCGCTCGCTAACGCTTCTTCAGTGCGAGACTCCTCCAGACTTCCACAGTCACTCTGGGAAGCAGTCAAGTCGATCGCTGGAAGCGGCACATCACACTCCTCGTGGTTAAAAGAGTTGGACTCCGACGGCACACCTGGCGAAAACGCTGGGCGGCGCCCGTCGAATAAATCCTGTAACCAATAGTGTCGCATGATCATCGTATCAACGACGACCGACGCCGCGGCTAGCGTCGGCGCGGTCCCGATTAGATCCACGGCGTCCAGGTCTGTCACCTCATCGTCATGACGCACGACAGCACAGCTGAGACAATCAGAGTCATCGAGTTGAAGGTCAGACGGCGACACCAATAAACTCGGTAGCTCATGGCGGACGCGCTCGGGGGAGATGCCGTCACTGGACGACCACACGTGAGCATCGTCATCAGTGATCGCAAGCGTGATCGGCTGGCTGATTGCTTCGTCGCAGACTCGAGGCGAGTCGGCCAGTATGTCAGTCTCAGTGGTTGAAGCCTGCGCCGAGTTCAATCCATGCCACTTGGCCATAGCACCAGCGAGAAGCTCATCCAACTCGGCAGAGAACTGAGTGTACTTCGACATCGGTAGAGACGCGAGGTAGTCGACGACCGGATCAACCTTGGAACACAGTAGCACTCGCTTTTGCAGATTATCGAGGACGATGGCATCGCACTCGGCACCCTTGGGCACGCTCACGTAAGCCACACTGACCTTCGACAACCGAGGAGACGCACTCGTCGTCGTCGTAGTCTTCAGCGACGAGTAGATCCTTCTGTGCCTCTTCGCCGAACAGGAACGCGAGACGTAAACTAGAAAGCTCGTCGAGCCACGCAGTGAGCTTCGGAATCATGGACGCGTAGTCGTCCATGCGCCAGCGCTTCTGCAACGACGCGACCGGCAGGTGAGGAAGCTTGCACACACGATCGCCCACGAACATGACGTGCCGACACGGCATTCCAGACGCGACGTTAAATCGACACGTGCAGCTCCAGGTGTCTGCACGGACGGTGTACGGACGACTGCCACTCGAACCATGAATGACTGTGTAGATTCCGTCTGCAGCACGGTAGCTGTACTCGTCGACACGGTTCGTGTACACATTCCATTCAGCGACGATCTCGCGACAGGTATAGTCGCTGACGAGTCGGAGAAGAGGACGTACGAAGGCGTCACAATCACCACGTGTGTGTCGACGGGTCTCCGCGGCTACCAGCAGAGACAGCTCCCGCTGCAAAATCGCGCAGAGATGGGCGATCAGCGTCTCAACACAGACGTCAATCGCCGTACGCCGACCGAGACGGAGTTTCAACTCCCCCCAGTTACACTCGACTCGATTCGTGGTAGTGTTGAGCGCGTTGAACCGCTCGTCACGGGCACAGTTGCTCCACATATCATAACAATTATACCAGTTGCCTTCCATGTACTCTAAGGACTCTGGGGGCACGTCACCCAAGAGTTCGGCGACTTCATCCTTCTTCAAGTCGAAAAAGTCCGTCGTTTGAGCGTAGATCATGCCGTACAGGATGGCTTCGCCGCGACCTCGCAACGCAACCAGGATCGTCGACTCCTTGCTTGCAATCACCGTGGCAAACCGTCTGATCACATGGAACTGACACAACAGAATCGTTGCGAGTGGGAACTTTTCCTCCAGCACCTTCCATTCCACGTAGTCCTTGTCTATCACAACTGTTGCGACACTCGCAGTGATGCCGGGGTTTTCGCGAGTGAAGAAGTCGAGGATACTTCCCACCATGTCCTTCGTTTGGTTTAGGCACAGAAAGTACATGACAGTAATACCCCCTCCGGTTGCACTCGTCACCATGAGTGAACCTAGCGCAATAGGCGTGAGCGACAGAATACACAGCATGTAGCAGCAAGACTCACCGAGATTGAACGCCTGGTTGTTCGTATTGTAGGTGAAATCCATGATGAGGTTATCACCGAACCTGCGCAAGAGAGCCTTCTGTGCCGCGCTCTACATTGCGATGCCAGTGGCAGTACCGTCGGCACCCTTCACGAGATGGGCACTACTACCAGTGAGTGAAGCATATCGCTCCAGGAGGAGGCGGAGATTCGCCAGCGGCTCCTTCAAGTCGAGCTTGTCGCGCTTAATATTCGCGAGGTGCTGAGGCGTGAAGCGCCTCTGTACTGTACGCGTAACCAGATCGCAGATGCTGCGCATGGGAGTACCATCAACGATGAGAGGGCGAAGCAGCGGCAGCAGAATAAAGCGCTCTACAAGCTCCGACATCCGCGTGGACGCCGACACTTGGATCTTCGACACCGGTGGTTTTGTTCGTACCCCTACAACATCACGAGCACTCAGTCCCTGTAATCAAAGGACCGTGCGCCACACTCCACACACCTCATTAATGATACGCAGCTTCCATTTTCCGTCGATGCAGACAACCCTGCCTGTAAATCTTGCAGGGCACTCCGTGAACGTGGTCTTTTGAACTACGCGGGTGCCGTTCGAGCGTGACCGTTGGTAGCAGCCTTGCTTGCATCTGAGCGTGACAAACGAACTCATAAACTCAGGCGGGAGCAATGGTGGCAGCTTTGGTGCTGGGCGTAGCGGTCGACACGGTTCGTTCTCGGCTTCCGCACGGGCCTGTTCCTCGGCCACCAAACGGGCATGGATTTCAAGTTTTTTTCTGTGCTTGTTCATTTGCTGCCTGTTTGCAAATACGGCGAAGACCACTTATTAATGTACCACCCAATCAAGTGCACGTGTTTATACCACTCACTCGTTGTAGACCTCACGGCTCCTTGAATCGCGCGTTCGGTACACGAGTGATTCCACAGTCGTGTATTCCGCCCAAGCAAGGAGAAAGTCGGACGTGGAATCGAACTCACGCTGGCCGAATGGACGGACAGAGACCTTGGTAATGGCGAGACCCTCCGTGACAGTCGCTGGAACTGCGTTCTTGCGTGCCTTGTTACGTGGCACGTACGGAGCAGAACGCGGCATGGTTTCGCCATCGTCGACGAGATCGCCCAGCACGCCGAACTCGCCGAGTATTTCGTCTGCCACATCACTCGCGGCGCCGATGTCGCCATTCTTCGTCGCACCGCGCGTCGCGCTACGACGTCCCATCGCGGCAGGCTCGCCGCGGCAGGCTCGCCGCGGCAGGCTGTCGACGAGTGCGGCAGACGCAAGCGGAAGAGAACTGAACCTTGACAGCGACGTGGCTTTCCGTCACACACCACAGATGCCAATCAAGCATTGAAATTTACGCCTGCAGACCAAGTAACAAACCCCGAGTAGTTTTCGTGCGTATGTTTCGCCGAAATTTTAACCACAAAAACATGAGCCATGGTTAAATTGGTTTAACCACGGGTTTAACCACAAACACCAGCCAAGCCCATGGCGATTGTGGTGAAAGTGGTTTTTCCTCTTTGCGGTAAATACGCATGTGAAGCTGATGACCTCGTAAATAGAACTTCAAGCTTCGATCTTTTCAAATGAAATGGCGCGAAACCAAGTTGTCACCAACCGCCGACTCGGCGCAGACCTTGATTTACAAGACGGTGATCATGGCACGCAGAGGTGGAAGAGCGAGGCACCCATTGGCGCGATATTTCATCCCATGCCCTCTGTGGTACTTGAACCAAAGTCTGCAGTGCAGTGACCGCTCGAGCAACGACGTCGCGCGCAAGTACGTGGTCTGCGCCAAGTGCTGGGAAGGGTACACAAACGATCGAACTGCTGCGCCACTACCCCAAGTTTACACAGCACGGTCAGAAAACTACGTTTCGCACGTGCGCATTTGTCCGACTCCGCCTCCAGAAGCGAAAGCATACCTGCTCAAAACGGGCAAAACAAATCGAACAATCGCGTTTGAGGATCCCGAGTCCGAGCTCAAGCCCACGCCTGGTGTGGCTAAGGAGTGGGCTGCAGATGCTGCTCGGTGGCACGAAATCGTAATCAAGTTCCAGCATCGCTTCCGTCTTGCCGATGCGTGGATTGACGATCCAGTGACGGAAGAGATGTTCGGGCTTCTTCGTCCCGAGGTCCTCGCCATCACGCCTACACACAAGCAAGTGGCTGGTCCAATTCTACGACTTTGTGCCGACAAGTGGGATCAAGAAGATAAGAAGAAGATGCGCAAGCGGCTCGAAGAGTATGGTGGGCGTGTTAGTCTTCTCACTGATGGCTGGAAGAGTGTCAGTAAGACGCACCTGTCGGCGAATCAGCTCTCGCACTTCGGCACAGTCACAAACCTTTGACATCCGTAAAGTGGGGGATCGACACGACGGCATCGCAACCGCAGAGGAGATCGAAAACACCAGCATTGATGCACGCGACGAAGGTTGGCCCGTGTGCAATGTTTGCACAGACGATGCTGGCCAGTGCGTTCGGGCGAGAGGAATCTTGGATCTTCGCTGGCCGCAAATTGCCTTCACGCGATGCTTCGCGCACGCCGTCAACAACTTGGTGAAAGCCGTGCTCAAGATCAGTGCATTCAAGGATGTTGCACAGCACGCCGCCGATGCAGTCAACGCGATCAATGCTTCGTCTGCGAAGAGTCTTGTACAGGCTCAAGCATGTATGGGTGAATACTACGGGGTCTCACTGGCGTTGATCAGTATGTGCTCTACAAGATGGAACTCGATACAGGGCTGTTTTGCTTCCCTCCTTCGCGTGAAAGGTGCTCTGGAGATTTTCGCACGGCGATACAATCACCAACCGCAATTTCCAGTCGCCTGTGATGTTCTGAAGAAGCCAGAATTCTGGGAGAAGTTGAAGGAGGCCGAGGAAGTCATCCGCTCACTATCGCAAGCTTCATATCGGCTCCAGCGCGATGAAAACACTGTTGGCGATGTGGTTCGTTGTTTTGCCGACATCTACAAGGGTTTTGAATCGAGCACGAACTATTCTGCCGAGCTCATTCCGTGCGTAGGGATCTGGTGGGAATAGCCCATCTCCGTAAAGTGTGTGGGTGGGGTGACTGCCCTTACACTGAATAGATTCCGATTTGCCCCCTTCGTGAAGAGAACACCAAGCGCAAGAACAACAACAACAAGAACACCACCAAG
>JAADXF010000403.1:0-20165 GCA_023337575.1 Pythium chondricola | reverse complement strand
TATCACTATAGTACCTAGCGATTCACTCTCAATCCTCGCTAGTAGCGAGGATTGAGAGTGAATGTTTCGAGCACGATGTCCTTGAACTGAGGTCAGTGGTGTCATTTCCCCGCCACAGCGAAGCAAAATGGCACCGAGGGATATCGCCATGGCAGCGTCCAGCGCAAGCTTGAAAAGCGCGCAGCAACATCAAAAGTTGCATACAAAGGCATGAAGATGAAGATGAATGCTGCTCTATTCTATCTCCTGATGGTGGTGGGGATCACCGTCGTGAGCGCATCATTCGCACTCTCCCAGCAAGAGCGTGGCCATGCGATCTCTCGATTCATCGCGTCACGTGAAGTTCAAGGGCTCGTGTGTCTGTACACGTTCGATCGCTACCAATCGGCAGTGAACATCTCTACGAGCGGTAATGAAAACGTGGGCCAAGACACAGTGGGAAGAGTGATCCCCCCTCGCTTTGAGAATGAGATGGTCGAGTACTGTCCCTTCGGTGACCTCCAGTTTGACCCCACGCTCGTGAGTACACCGGGTAGCGATGTGCTGAAGTCCCAACTGGGTGTCCACATCGCTGAAGATCCATCGCGTGACGCGAAGAAGCCCCAGATCGCGTCGAACGAAGTCGTGCCTGCCAAGGATTTCTTCAAGGCAACAATGGAAGGTGGACTCACGTTCGAGATCATTTTCCGTCGACGCATCGAACGCAACCAGAGCATGACGCTATTCAGCATTGGAAACCTATTTGGCGACTGTGTGGACCTCGGCATCCGACTCGAAATGACTACCGAAAACCACCTCGTGCTCCTGTACCATGTCCCAGTGCTGCATGAGAAGCGGGTTTGGTGCTACGAGCGACGACATTTCTCCAGCGGGGACCAAGGATGCGAACTGCCAACGTACCGAGACACGGTAGACAACAACCCTGTCGTGCACCTGACGGTCACGATGGACGCGATGGAAGCGATGGTCGGGTTCTACATGGTTTTCGTCGATCCAGTGACATTGGAGCGCCATAAATGCTCGGTACTGTCGAAGAAGAAACCTCTCGAGGACAAGCTGTTCTACGACTACATCCAAGGCACGCAGAGGCTTTTCATCGGGAACAACCCACACAACGTCAGCTCTCCGTTGAATCGATCACGGCTGGCGGCAGCGCGGCAGTATCGAGACCCGTTCCTCGAGAATCTCCCACCAGAGCAAAGACTCCGTGCGCTAATTCGACAGAAGCTAGATGCTATCCAGGGCCCACGCCTTCCATCAACGTTGAGAGTGTTCGCCGGCAACACACTGTCCTTCGAGATCCTCGGTATCCCTCTCCCGGCGCTCAGTGAAGACACTCCGTATGCGATCATTCGAAGTGCTATCGACAGTTTCAAGGAAGCCCATGGCGACGACATTGTCGAGTTTATCGTGAAAAGTCTCAAGCTCGGAAACCAACTCAAGAAGAAGGACCCCCTTGCTTTCGACGACGACGACGAAGATGAACACAAGAACAAGACAATCGTTCACGCGCAGTACCCGGATTCCAACGGCTCGTCATTCGATCTCTTCCAGTTCGCTCTCTACAACAGATCTCTGTCGGCTGACGTGATCACGAAGAAAAATTGGGACAACTGGATGACTGCTTTTCGTCCGTTTCTTGAGCAGAAGCGAGTGGTGCACACAATGGAGAACCAGAAAGTCGAACTCGATCTTCTCCAGCTGCACTCCGTCTACGAGGACGTTTGCATTGAGATCATCGAGCTACCTGAGTTAGGGAATCTCGTGTTGTACTCCGACAACACAACGTTGACAAACTCCACACTTCCCAAGTTTCGTGACCTGTCAAGCAAGCAGCAACAGAAGATCTATTTCGTGCCGCGGCCACACGAGAATAACAAGAACCTGCCGAGGAGAGACAAGTTCGACTACAAGAGGACGCTCGAAGCTTACGCGAAGATCCGATTCAAAGTGTGGAAGACGACCACAGGAAGACCTCTCAACACCTCAAGCGAGGGCGTGATCGAAGTATTTGTCGACCCATTTGATGGACCGCCACGGTTGCAGCCGCAAACACGCAGCGTTATCCTGGATCAAGATGCCGGCTTCTTGGAGTTGTCATCGCGCACCAGTGGCAGCCGTCAAATCTCCGGTCGGTATCATTCTTCGACGTCGAGCGCATTCGACAGGATGTCGCATTTACTGCGAAACTCAACCCTTCAGCAACCGAACCGAGACCCCCCTCACCAAAACGAATCACTTCGTATCGTGAAATTCCCTCGATATGGCCGACTATACGACCCGACTCTTGTGGGAGCGACACGATCCCATGATTTCGAGAACTATGCCGAGTTATCGGACTATGAATCGCTTCGAATTCGTCAGGACTCGGTTGGGAACCGCACGTTCTCAACGTCGATTCATTACGTTCGAGACCGACATGTTCTGGTTCAAGATAGACCCCCATCTCTCGATGTTCTCCAGTATCAACTGCGTGTCGGAGACTCCAGGTTCTCCGAAGTTGGCACTGTTGAGCTCCGCTTGCCTCAAGTGCCAGAAGAGCAGAAACTTCACGAGATTGTCGTCAGCACGGTGTATGTCGATGAGGATTCCACAGCACTCGTCGAACTTCGACGCGTCGAGCCTCTCATCGGATTGATACATCCAATAGCCACCTTCAAGATAACGTCTCTCCCTGCCCACGGTCGGCTCTATCAGTACGGTGACGCTAGCAACGCCAGTCTACATGTAGTTGACTCCATCGGTGCTTCGGTTCGTGCAGGTGACATCGTCGGTGACTATCAAGGTCGTGTTCTGTACGTGCCAAGTATACATTTTTCGACCGAGACGTGTGGAGACATGGATGCGTGCCGAGAGGTGTTCACGTATGAAATCGTGGCGAATCAAGACACCGGGATGGTGCGACGGAACAAAACGTGGCTACTGCCCAATGTCTCCGTTTCTCGAACCGTTCGAATGCACGTTGCCAACGTCGAAGACAAGATGAGCTTCCTGCCCCCTACAATTCTGAGCGCCAGCGCGAAGCGTGGAGAAAGTGTCAATGTGCCAGTGCTCTTCGAGGATCCAGATCAGGACCGTGCTGTCTATCGAGTGGTCCTAGAAACGAGCAACGGACTGACGAAGTTTGTCCTCCATCATCCAGTGACCGACGATGACGTCCTCAAATACTGCTCATTTGAGCGCCCGTGTATCCTCACACAGAACAGTGATGGCAGCTTCTCAACCACCGTTGCAAGTGCAGTGGAGAGTCCGCCCTCGGATTCCCAGCTTCGCTTCCTCGTGAAGAATCGCAACTGGGACCCGAGTCTCATTACGATGGAGGCGTCAAAAGGCACGATGCTGAAGACGCTATCGAAACTCAAGTTTCAGGACTGGACCATGCTGATCTGGGACAACAACCACACAGTCAAGTTTGATGTCACAATCGAGCGTCTTACCGGAACCCAAGCCAAGCGACGAATGGCATACTACGTGGACTACGCCGCGGCAATCCAGGTTGGAGAAGACGATGGCTCGTTCGGCAGCTCAATGTCCAAGCTGTTCGAGTCGATCTCAGTGATGATGTGGATCGGGCTGTTCTGTTTCCTTTTGTCAAGCGCGACTTGCTGCTCGTTTGCTTCTTGCTGCTGCTGCTGCTCTCGTGCACGGGCACAAAGACGATTGAAGTTCGAAGAGGACCAACGGCGTTACCTAGAGCAAGTCGTGCAGAATGATCAAGAATACTCGACCCTGCTGATGGGACTATTCCAGCTTCTACTCGAGCCCGATCTACGCTTGTGCACCCGGCTGATTCGGGCATCCGAAGACCCCAGGAGCCCAGCCTTCAGCACGCTGACCATCTTCAACGTGCTTCGCCTGCTGGAGACCGAGCAACAAGAGATCTCCCTCATCCTTCGCTTGGTCTTTGCCTCAGACACGCATCGGCGAAGGCGCTGTCGATTCGTCGCCCCTCGTTGGTCAAGATCTGCGGGCCTCGCGACCGCACTCTTTTGCAGAGTGAAGGGACGCAGTTGGCTCCAGTCAATCGTTGCTTCGATCAAATGGTGCAACGTGACTGAGGAGAAGGACACAGTGACCGAGCTCTTCAGTGCCATCGAGAGGAACGTGAGCACCATGCCGACAGAGCTGGTCGTACTGGTTCGCGCACTGTCCATGGCAGGAGCTCAAGCGAAGCTTGGAACGCGTGGCGGTGGCGACGTCGGTGCTCAAGCATTCTTCGAACACTTTCTCTTCCCGGCGATTTGGTTTCCGTCATTCGGCATCCGCCTGCCTGGTTCACAGAGACAGCTACTTCGCAAAGCGGTGGCTGAAATCGTGAGGTGTCAAGAGGATCCCGGTTCTCCAGTGGCGAGTTGTTACGGCCGACTGCTCCTGTTGATTCTCACGTCGCCTGTGCTGAGCGATTCATTGGACATGACTTCACAGCTGAACGAAGAGGATGCAGCTCTCATCGCGGTGTACCTGATGAACGTCCACAGTATACTCGAGCACGTGATGCCATCCATGAGCGGAGCCCCCGGCGATGGTGAAGAAGACGGAACGATCAACAAGGCCAAGTTGCTCTTGCGCGCCTTGAATTTTCCAATCGCGAACGCTCAGGTGCTGGCGTTGGTTCTCCATGCTGGCCTCGCGAGTGACGAGATGCTGTGGTGTGACCTCCTCCCAGGAGCTTGGCAAAGTCGAGTCATGAAGGAGTTTCCTACCAGAACGCGTGCATCCTCAAGACGCCGCCGACCAGCGCGACTGCGCACCGCCTCTTCTCTTCTATCCTTCGATTTCAATGACGATGAATCGTCGTCGACAGCCACGTACGAGGCCTCCTCCTCGACCACACCAACCCACGCAGATGATCGTGCGTTCGAGTTCTGAGACGTAGCCATTTCACTATCCGAGGTTGCTTATCACATAGCAGAGGGTGTACTATACGCAGGTCACCCTTCCTGAAAATCGAAGCCAAAGATTCGCAACACATCAATGGCATCACTCGACGAGCAATCGACGACAAGCGACTGGATGGAAAGCGCAGGCGAGGACGGCCCACTCCTCGGCGACCCGATCTCGGTGCTCACGCTCAAGGACGAGTACGCCGGGAATGCGAACCTGAATTTTCTGCACGGCATCGACGCGCTGGACAACAAGTACGGCAGCCTGCGACGCGTCCGCGGGGACGGCAACTGCTTCTTCCGCGCGTTCATCTTCGCACTGTGCGAGCGAATGATCATGACCGACGACGTCGAGGCGACTGCGGTGGCGGCACTGCGTAGTCACGTGCAAGACAAGATCCGCCAGTCCAAGAGCGACCTCATCGCCATCGGGTACAGCGAAGTCGCGATCGACACGTTCTGGGAGACGTTCGTGGATTACTTGGACGCAATGGAGACGCGGTCCCACGCGGAGCTCGTTCGTGATTTCCAGACAGAAGGAGGCGAGTCGGAATACCTGGTACGGTGTCACCAAGTGGCTGCTCCTCACTCATGTTGGGGGAAACTGAATGTGGCGTGTGTCTACGTACTGTATGTAGGTGTGGTACATGCGGCTGCTCACGGCCGGGTACCTGAAGAGCCACGCGGATCAGTTCCAGCCGTTCATTGAAGGCCTCTTTCCAGGGCTCACCGTGGCCCAGTTTTGTGCTGCCGAGGTGGAACCGATGGGCCGCGAGTGCGACCAGCCCCAGATCACAGCACTCACGGAAGCGTTGCAGATCGGCGTCCACATCGAGTACCTCGACGGCAGCACCGGCGTGGGGCAGGACTTGCAAAGCTACGTGTGCGAGCCCTCTACGGATGGACTGGGGGAGGCGGTGCGGCACAGCAGGATCCACCTGCTCTATCGGCCAGGCCACTACGACATCGTGTACAAGCGCTCCTGACCATCGTCATCTCCCCCACTGAAGTACGTGCCAATGGATAATGGACGGTGTGGTTGCCTCATGTTCATGCTGTATCCTCGTGCAGTCCACCACGTTCGTGGCTGTCACGCGTCTGAAGCTGTGCTGATCTAGGCCGTCTTCTTGTTGTCGATGTCGTCCTGCGCGACCGTGTAGGCAGCGCTGGCGAGCTGCGCGACATTGATGATGTTCTTGAAGATCGCCGCCGGCAGACACACGTAGAAGCACAGCTGCGGCACACACACAGAGAGAGAGAGAGATCGACACATGTAAGCCCTTGTCAGCATCCTCGTCTTCTCCTTCGTCTACACAAAACGCCATGCTCACCTGGTGGAGCGACACGTGGATGACCGGGACCATGGCGGTCGGGTTAAAGTGCAGCACGTAGAGCAGGATGTAAAAGACCTCGGTGCCCACGCAGCAGTAGCCGAAGAACGGGTAGAACCCGTAGTAGACGCGCAGCAACAAGTTGTGGTCGGTCGCGACCGTCTTATGGTGGCCCTTGGACGAGTACATGTGGTACCAGTGGCTGGAGAAGTCGAGGATCAAGAGGAACAGGAACACCAGCATGTAGCGCGGGTACAGGTGCGAGAGAATCACGAGCAGCCCCGCGGTCGAGCACCGGTCCGTGACCATGTCCAGCACCGCGCCAAAGTTGGAGCCTGCGTGTACATGCGAGTCATGTCAGTATGTGCGCATCCAAGGAGGGAGGAGGAAAGGGGAGAGGGAAGGCAGATACTGTATTTGCCAACGTACATTGGTCGAACCAGCGCGCGAAGAAGCCGTCAAAGTAGTCGCAGACAAAGCTGAGCGCGTAGCAGATCACGCTGGTCTTGTAGTCGTCGAGCGCGATGTACAAGCTGTACGCGGAGAGGAACACGCGCGCATAGCCGATGAGGTTCGGCACGTAGAAGAAGATGGGCGTGGGGTCTTTCTTGGCGGCGGGCGCCATGATTGCTCGACTGTACGTACTGCACCACGATGGGGTGACCTCCTCGTGAAGATGCTGCATCCACGCACCCTTCACCCCTCAAGCAGCAACTCGGAGCCAAAATGTGACTTCAAGTGACCTTCATTCAACAATCCTGTGAAGAACCGGTTTGTAACCTTTTTGGGTGTTGAAAGGTCGCGGCAATTGGGGTCAACGCTGCAGCTACATACTAGCAGTACGACCCCAAGACGACACGTGCAGAGAATGCCAGAACCAACGAAGGGAGATGCAAGCGTCGCGGAGCTGTCTGAGCAAGAGTACCGCAAGATCTCGTCCAAGCCGCATCTCAAGAGCAACGACATGACCGCCGAAGTGTGCACCGAGACAATGGAGATCATCACGATGGCGTGCGACAAGCACGTACCTGTCAAGAACTACGAAGCAGCAGCGCACCTAATCAAGCAGAGCATGGACAAGAAGTTTGGATCGTCGTGGCACTGCTTTGTCGGCGAGGGCTACGGCTTCGACGTGAGCTACCAGCAGCGACACATGCTGTTCATCTACGTCGGCGAGATCGGTGTGCTCGTGTACAAATGCTAGGTTGACATCTCCATAGTCCATGCATGATATACATGTGCCCACAGAGAGTGATGCATGCTGGTTTTGCTCTTGGATTATTACTGCACAATGGATTCTAACGTCTACAACGAGGACGGGGAGCTACCGGTTGTTGTAGCTCCTCGCAGTAGCTTGGATCACGCGATGAACTGCGCTGGAAGATCTTGCTCGTGGTAGCATCACAGCGGCGTCACTTCAGTATCAGACGAGGAGTCAAGCATTATTGATGTGTCTTCACGGGAGCTTGTTCGACTGGCATGGCGACCGAGTTCTTGCTCGGTTTTGCCACCTTTCACCACTTTCTTGCCCAGCACCAAGTCTTTCGCTGCGAGTCTCTGCGCCATTGCGATTCGTGCGTCGACGCGCTGACGATAGCACAGCGTGACGGAGCTGATGATAAGCACCACGCCGTAAATGCCGGCAGCAATGTAGCAGTTGATCTCGGCCTTGTTCGCGTCCACGTGGAGGCCGTGGATGAGTTTCGGCTGGAATCGCAGCAGCAATCCGAACGCCGGTAGCAGCACCATCCCAAGCACCGACAGCGCCATCAAGACGCGCAGTGGGCCGCTCATTATTCGCGCTCGATAGTCCTCGTCACTGAATGGTCTTTCTTGGCTTTCGGCAATGGTGCCGCCTTGGGTTATTAGTACAATGAGCTGGATTAGTTTCCATTTTAAGCCAATCAGATACGCGTACTCAGAGAACTGACCATCACTCTGGCATGATATGGAAGCCACTGCGACGAAAAGCTACGGAAATGATGGAAGAGATCTACAGAAGTTGGAGGGCATAAATTATCGGCCAAAGGGGTTCACCTTTAGCCCCCGCGCATGTCTATCAGCAAGGCAACCGGCGACTTGCTCTACACGTCGATCCGCTTGCTGCTGCGCGCCGGCGGTGCCTTGTGGTGGCGGAAACTCTCGACCTCGGCGAGGCGCGCAAAGCGATGGTAGATCAGCGGGTGCAACTGGTTCAAGCGGCCCGGATTCTCGGCAAAGCACACAAACAGCGTCTTGATCACCGCGCCCATGATCTGCGTCGCGATCGAGAGCGTCGTGTAGCACAGGATGAAGCTCGCCAGTGCGAAGAACACGGTATGCTTGGTATGCGAGAACGCCGGCACACACAGCGCGCACATGACGCTTGCCCAGCCGTTGGCACTGAGCAGCAGCAATCGACTGGTCAAGTCGTCATCCACGATCGCCTCCACACCGCGCTTCTCAATCAGGTTCCACGAGTCACGCGCCGCCACGTAGAATGGCTTACCATACCCGGCGACGTGAACAAACGAGTACTTGTGGTAGGTCCGGATGAAATTCTCCGCCGCCGCCGACCGCAGGTACACGATACGCTTGGAGAGCACGGATTCATCGCGTCGTGCCCACCGCAGCACGTTCCAGATCACGTGGGCCAGAGGGCAGAGCAGTGACCCGATGCAGATCGATCCAAATGAACTGGACAGCGCACCACGCAGGTAGTGGAGCACCACGCGGCGCTCGACCGTGTTCTTCCACAGCCCGCCAAACAACCCACCACTCGCTTCACGGCTACTGCTGCTACTGCTGCTTTCCCCGTCTTCACCTTCCACTGGTGACTCGTGCTCCGACATGGTCTGTGGCGACAGGTCGGACGAGTCGTCCTTGTAGTACCAGATCATGGTCGCGCCCGAGACCACGACCGTCAGGATGTTCTTGACGATATTGGAGGTCCAGTAGAAGTGCAGGTACAGGAACAGCATGCTGAACTGCCACGGCGACGCACCGTTGCCCACGTACCCCAACGACGTACAGATCCAGGACGCCCAGACCGTGTAGCACACGAGGGTGCCCACGGTCACTATCGCGAGGGACGGATGCTTGACCAAAAAGTGGACGATCAATTCGAAGAGCACGGCGACAAAGTCCAAGGCGTTCTTGTACTTGCTGATCCAGAAGACATCGAAGATGACGGTGGCCGTGGCGCCGACGCCGAGCAGCATCGCGGTCGTGCTGTCGGCGATGGAGAAGAGCGCGACCGCCAGGAAGCCCAGGCCGACGGCGGAGAATGCACACGATGCCTGGATGTACCGCATCTTGTCGTTGTACAGATAGAACAGTAGCCAGCCAAAGCAGAAGAGCACGTTGACGACGCACAGCGAGCGCAGCTGCACGCCGATCGCGCTGGCGTTCATCTCGGCGACGGTCTCCTCACTGTCGTCGTGGCTCGTGGTGGTGTGGGCGTCGCCACCACCACCACCACCACCACCATCAACGTCAACGCTAACAGATGCGTTGCCTGGTGGTTCTTTAAAGTCCATGCGGATGTAGCCGGTCGCGAGCAGCATGAGCAGCACGTGGAAGACGTAGACGCCGACAAACTGGACGTCGCGGAACGTGATGGGGGCGTTGAGCGACGGCAGCGGCCGCGCGTCGCTGCTGCTGCCGAAGCTGCCGTCGCTCATGGACAGCGGGATCAAGCGCGAGCCAGACTCAATGTCGTTGTCGTCATCCGCCTTCGTACGGGGACTGGGGTGGTCCGACGCCATGGGCGAGAGCGCGAGGTCTTCCATGTCCTCGGTATCGCTAATATCCTGCGCGGGGTCACTGGGTGTTGGCATCGTGGATCGATAGCGTCCTGGTTCGACCACTGCGTCGCGGAGAAATGGAGAGGCGGAGAGCTCAATGAAGCGCCGACCACAGTCTCATGCACCGCGCACTGATGCCACGTCCGTCCGCTGAGGTGTTCTTGTGAGCCAAAATTAGGCACATGGGTCGGGTCCAGGTTGGGGCGGAGATGAAACGATGGGTTCAAACCCGTTTGTGAGGACAATGACGGCACCTACTGGAATAAGATGGTAGTGTGGGCAAATTGAAGTTGCTCATGCCCGTTCAACGAGACGAGCGTTTATCAGATAGAGAGAGAGAGCAGACACATTGGGAGGGAAAGTGGTGAGATTGTGGCGAATGTCATCATGGGCTTGCAAGGTGAGGTGACACAATGGCTGGTCATGCAGATCACGAGTGCATGGTGGCCATGTCGGTGAGCCGCTTCCACATGCAGCTGAGTCCCAGCTGCCAACTGCCTTCGTATGGATGAATTAATCTTAACCGGTTAAAACCGGTCACTTTTCCTTTTCTCACTTCAAATAACCAATCAGAAGCGCCAATGCAATGTTTCCAAGCCGATGATGCCCAGTATTTGATCCAGTTCAAGCTTCTTCCCTTCCCTCTTCCAAGAAGTGCCGCCGCTGCATCCAGGGGAATCAAGGGAGCCATCCGTGCACGCCGCGCTCTATATCGCAGCCAGCGCATCGACACCAGTCACCTCGAGCGTGCCGACCAGTATATTAGGCATCAATTGCACCGCGCGCCGCCGTCGTGTGTTGGTACCTTCTGCCGGAACCCCTTCCAATGGCGACCAAGTTTGACGCCATCGACCTGCTCACGCGGTATGAAACGCCGCTGCTCAAGGACATGGACAAGGACGACGATGTCCTCGAGTGGGTGTCGGCGTTCGTGGGCAGCGAGTTCTTCCAGGACTCGGTCGACGCCTTCTGCGAAGCGCACGCCGACAAGTTCACAATCCTGCTGACCAAGGGCGGCCCCCGCGCCGCCGACCTCGATGCCGTGGAAAGGTACGTCGCCCATACACCAACGTTTGACGTCTAAACCAAACCAATCCTAGGTTGGCGTCTAACCATTGATGCTGGGAGTTAGTCTCTGGCAGGAGCTCCATGTTCAGTTCGTGGACTCGGCGAATGCGATGATCGAGGGGTTCCTCCCGCAGCACGGCTTCACGATGGACCAGTACACCACGCGATGCGAAGAGGAGATGCGGTTATCCGAGGAGCGGCAGCGCCACACGCGGCTCTCGTTCTTTGTGCAGCTGCTGACGGCGTGCACCGAGTACGAACAGTTTCTCAACCTCATGCGGCGCGCCGCTGACCCCGAGTACTACGAGAAGAAAGAGCTCCAGTACCAGGCCGAGCGCATCGTGAATCAAGGCGTGGACGCACCGCTCGAGGAGCTCCACGCGCTGGACAGCCCCACGCGTGCAGAGACCACTGGCCAGGTGAAAGCGGCGCAAGAGTTTTTGGATTTCCTGGACCAGAACCAAAGCCTGAGCATGGCCGAGCTCACACAAGAGTTCCAGAAGAAGGTGCAGCTCGAATAGCACGCCTTTGTCTTCCCCAGGCTTGATGTATCGTGTGCGCGGATAATACCGTACCGTAGTAGTATGACCCCCTCCCCACTCCCTCTCTCGCCGTGTCGGTGGCAGATGAAGAAGCAAGAAAACCACGAGTTCAAAACAGACGACAGACTAGCACCAGCGTGGGTCTATTACGTATAGAATGGGATCCATCGGTCGTCAGGCGCAAAGGCAGGGAAGCCGATGGCCTCAAGTCGTCGGCGATCTTGCTCCCGCTGGGCTGCATAGTCGCCCCGATTTCGAATGCTGTTGTTGACCACCGTCCCACGCGCCATTCCCACGCGCGTCGTGGCCACAGGTCGCCTCTCGGCACCGTGAAGCCACTCGGTACATGGCAGTGGCCTTCGCGCTGGTGGAACATCTCGAGGGACGGTAGGATGGCTTCCCGCCACGTGTCATCCGTGACGCTCCACACGAATCCGATGGCGTCGTGCTTGTCGGCGTCGCGATGCGCGTGTTCGCTGACGCTGCCCTGGTGCACTCTGGCCACGGCGCTGCCCAGACGCATGCCCCACGCGAGCTTGGGCCATGGCTCGTATGCTGGCACGATGAAGCCTTGCGGTACACGCGCGTGGCCACGCTCGTGTGCAAACACGGGGCGTTTAGCGAGGATCTTGCCTTCCCACACACCCGTACGAGCGTCAAAGACAAAGCCGACGTCGATGAGATCGTCGAGCTGCGCGGTGTCCAACTGGTGTGAGCGATTGCGAATGTTGTGCACCATACAACCGAGGTTGAACTCCCACATGGCCACGGGCCAGTGGTGCATGTGTCCCCATAGGGCACCTCGAATCGTGTTGGCACCAGAGTGTGGCCTTCTATAATAATTGCTGGGAAGTCTGCAACGCCAACAGCGTCTGATGCTTCCACACGTAGCGCTTCCAGTCAGTATCGAGAGGGAAGCCAATGTCGCGAAGCGCGTCGTCGATGGCGGCGTCTGGCGCGGTTGGTCTGCTGATGGAGAGGTACGATTCCAATGTATGCCGCAGTGCCTTCCCACGTGCCTCGGCTGGCCACGGTACGGTGCACACTGGTGCACCGTTGCTGTTGTCACTTTCTGCTTCTGTCGGTATTCGGCTTGGAAGAATGAAGTGGCCATGAGCAGCGTGTAACCTTAGCGCTTGGAGTGCTTGCACGGCGAGCTGGAGTTTTGACTTCATTCGCCTCGAACGTGCGCGCTCCGGGCGATCTCGTTGGGTGGTTGCGCTCATCCATCGTGCATTGCACTGCCATGGCGACGAACCAGCGCGGCGCGCTGCCGTCGGCAGCAGCGAGAGCTTCACGCAGCCACGGAGGAGAAGCATGCCATTCGTTGTTGTCAGAATTCGATTGACGATTTGATATGATTCCCTTATTTGGATGATTTGTCCCTATAATTCAAATCATTCATCCCATATGAAGATGTTTTGTTCCTTGTTGAAGGCATGTTGAAGCTATTTGCAACAGCAGAAACCGATTCGGACTAGGAGACACGATGAGCTCCTTGTTGCAGCTCAAAGCGCAGAATGAAAGCCGCCTCGCGGTACGCCACCGTACGCATTCAGTCTACATCTACATCTCTAACGTGTTGCCGTATTGCCACCCCGCTACCCACAGGAAGAGAAGCGGTTGATTGAGCGCAAGCGCAACGTGCTCATTCTCGCGCTCCAGTATTGCATCGAAAACGGCTACGTTCAGACCGCCGAGAGGCTCCAACAAGAAGCAGGCGTCGCGATATCCAAGTTTGAAGTCGTGGAGAACATCGATCTGCTGCGCATTGTTCAGGTGGGTGGCTGTCGCACGACGGAATAGCAGAAGCGAGGTCATCTATAGCCGTTCATGAAACGCATTGGCAGGAGTATGAAGAGTACCACGAGCTCAAGTTTGGCAAGAAACCAAAGCTCGTGCGCCGACTGTCCCCTGACGAGCAAGAGAAATCCAAGACTGCGACTGACAAGAAGACCGCAGCGGCCGAGCGACGGAAGCAACGCAACGACTACGCGTCTCCGCACATGCCAGTGGAAGCACGCGTCGAAAACAACGCGGCGCTGAAAGCCGTGAGCAATGCAGTGTCCACAGCAGCAGCGGCATCGTCAATGTCGAGCAATAACAGTTCGGAAAAGGGAAAGGCTTCCAAGCCATCGGCGGCTGTCGCTCAGCCGAAACTGGACGACGAGGCGATCGACCTCGGTCTCGTGGGGCACAAGCCCGCTGCTCGTGTGGACAAAGCATCATCATCATCATCAGGTCCTCAAGGCAACCACAACAAGAAGGCAGCCGTCCCAGAGGAGACCGACGACTCGGTGGAGGACCGACTGCTGAAACCAATACCAGCGTTCCTGTTCGACTCCGAGTTTCGGCCACTGGCGGACACCATCACTCGCGAGATCTTCCAAAAGAACCCGAATGTCCGATGGGATGACGTGATTGGCTTGGATGAGACCAAGCGTCTTCTCAAAGAGGCGGTGGTGATGCCACTCAAGTACCCGCAGCTATTCCAGGGCCTCCTCTCGCCGTGGTGTGGCATCCTGTTGTATGGGCCTCCGGGTAACGGCAAGACGATGCTGGCCAAGGCCGTCGCAACCGAATGCAAGACCACGTTCTTCAACATCTCAGCGTCATCGGTCGTCAGCAAGTACCGTGGTGAATCCGAGAAGCTGATTCGCATCCTCTTTGAGCTCGCACGGTATCATGCGCCATCCACGATCTTCCTGGACGAGATTGACTCGATCATGGGGCAACGGGATTCTGGTGGCGGTGGCCAGGAGCACGAGGCGAGTCGCCGCATGAAGACCGAGTTGCTGATTCAAATGGATGGACTCACCAAGACGAACGACGTCGTGTTCGTTCTAGCAGCCAGCAACTTGCCATGGGAGCTCGATGCCGCGATGCTACGACGCCTTGAGAAGCGTGTTCTCGTTGATCTTCCATCGGCAGAGGCTCGTAGAGCCTTGTTCGCTTTGCTTCTGGCGCCGTATGTGCCTCCATCGTTCTCTTTCGACGCCTGTGTCGAGCGAACCGAGGGGTACTCGGGTGCAGATATCAAGTTAGTCGCGAAAGAGGCGTGTATGGCACCAGTACGAAGACTCATGCAACGGCTAGAATCGATCGAGCTCAACCAGAAGAGTGCAAATCAACGCAACGACTCAGGTACGTACAGCCTGATTGATGCCAGGATGGCGATGGATGACCGTGTCTTTCGCAGCTGAAAACTGGCGTGAGCTGATGGGTTACGTGGTGCCCGAAGACTTACTTGCAGCTCTCGACAAGACCAAGCCATCCACGCAGCAATTGCTGCGAAAGTATCAGCAGTGGCAGCAGAAGTTTGGCTCATCGTGATAGTGAAGCCATTCAGGTTGATGTGTGAAGCCATGTTGTGTCACTGTTGACGGCAGTAATACGGGGGAATCGGACCGGTTCACCGAACCGGGATGAACCCTTCCCCTTTCCCTACACCTAATCAAAATACCGTTGATTGGCCAAATATCGGTGCGCCGTTCATCTGCGAATCGAGTGGCTGCGCGTCCGATTCAATAAAGTACGATCCAAAGCAATTGGCTCGAAAGGAACCACCACCTGAATAGAGCGCCCTTTAGACCATGGTGGGCTTTTTGGCTCGGAGGTGGTTCCCCGTGTCATTGACTGGTGGTGTTCTTCTGCACAAACTCATCGACATCTCTTGCAAACATGGTAAGCGCGCCGTGGCAGGCGCTCGTTTCCGCGCGCGCATGCACGATCCGCGCAGCGAACACCCGCTTATCATGCAGTTCGATTCATTTCGGTTCTGTTGGTGGTTTTATTGTCGCGTGGATCGACCGGCAAGCGCGGCAAACGAGCGTCCAACAAATGCGAGGGAGAAAAAAAACAAATGGGCTGACCGATCGTTGTGCGATGGTGACTCCAACAGGATGCTCAGCGTGATTTCATGCTCGCCAAGGTGGTGAACGTCCTCGGCCGCACCGGTAACACCGGTAACGTGACTCAGGTCCGTGTCGAGTTCCTCCAAGATGACAAGCGCAAGATCATCCGTAACGTCAAGGGCCCCGTCCGTGAGGGTGACATCCTCTGCCTCTTGGAGTGGGAGCGTGAGGCTCGCCGCTTGAGATAAACACCTTTTGTCCCCACTCAAAAGGTGGTGCGTGGTGGATGGGCGGCGCGATGTGCCACTCCATACATTTTGTATCGTCGACGACCAAGCAGCAGACCAGATTGACACCAAACAATACACAGGAATGGCGTTCCGCTTGACCTGAACCAACCGATGCCCCCCTCCCCTCCTCTCCCCTCCCCTCCTCCACTCCCCGTTCGCATCCTGCTTTCTTTGCCAGCTCCGAGATCATAGCAGCAGCACACCAGTGAGAACCCGAATCGAGAGCACCAACAAACAGGAAAGAAAGCATGGGGACTGCCGACGGCGGGCGAGATCGTATTGCAGCCACCGACAGTGGAGTGTATCCAGTCGATTCGTCTTCATGCATGCCGCCGACGTCGACTGTATAGCTACTATTCCTACGACGTGTCGAGACACGGGGCCATTCACCCGCACTCCCACACGTTGATCTGCTTGTCAATACTGCCTGTGATCATGAGCGGGAGCGACGGGTGAACATCGAGACTCGTGAGAAAGTGTGCGTGTGCGTCGTCGACAGTTCGTACACAGCGTCCAGTCTGAGTAGGCGTGCAGCACATCTGTCAGTGTCTTTGTCCATAATCGCCCTTGTCCTCCCTGCCAGTAATCGCCAACGCACCTCGAGGTCATACACGCGCAACGTCTTGTCTTCGGCCACGCTGACCGCATACCGTCCGCAGGAATGGAACCGCACACATCGCACCCAGTTCTCGTGGCTCGCAAAGTTCATCAACATCGTCCCGCTGAAGGCCTCCCATAGCCGCACCGTTCGGTCACGTGAACCTGAGAGCAGAAACTTCATCCGTCGAGGCGTACCCGCCGTACTTGTCATTGCGTGGTCCACAGTGCCGTTGTTCGCCGCCGCCGATCCATTTTCACGCTCGCCAACCGCAGTCAACAGCTTCTGGGCGTGGAACTTTTCGATCGATTGCTCTTGGACACCGGACTTGGCAAACACGACGCTCTCGACCACATGTTCATGCTCACGCAACGACTGCAGCACTCGAAAGTGCTGTAGGTCCCAGAAAAGCACGGAGCGGTCGTTGCCACACGAAGCCAGGTACAGACCGTCGTCGCTGACAGCGATGTCTCGTACCCAGTCGGCGTGGCCATTGTTCATGGTGTGGAGGCAGTACCCTGTGGAAATCTCCCACACCTTGATCGTGTGATCCCGCGAGCACGAGTACAAGCGATCGCTATCTTCCGACGGAGCAAACACGAGCCCACAGACGTTGTGGTCGTGGCCACGAAGAGTCTTGAGGCATTCGTAGTCGCCGTCACTGGCGAAATCCCACACTTTCACAGTCAGATCCGCCGACGCCGATGCCAACAGCGTCCCTTGAGCATTGAATGCGACTGCTTGCACGTGGTTGGTGTGACCCTTGAGTGTACGCTCGTATTCGCCGGTCTCGAAATCCCATACTTTGACCGTGGCGTCTTCACTGCCCGACACGAACACACTGAAAACAGGATGGAACGCGACACACTACATCAAGATCCACGACGAATTAGCGTCACGTTACCCAGTGGATCATACGGTTTACCGTAATGTACCGTGATGGGATTGCGGTGTCCCGATAGAGACGTCTTAGGAGGCGCACGCGGAAGAAACTCGGCTTTGGATCGCCCGCCACCGACAACATCACGTCGACTCACGACACCGCCGAGCTTGGAACTCTCCTCTAGCACCTTGAGTTTGCTCTCCAGGTCCATGATCTTTTTCTGTAATCGAATGACCGACGTCCACTTCTTTTCGAGGAGACCAGCGTGCTTGCCTTCAATATTATATAAAGAGCAATGTAAAATGTTATGAATTCCTGCTCAAAACGGAAGGAATTGATGTCGACCTTTCAACGTACCATCGGAGGAAGGTGCAATCCCTGCTTCTCTTCCAAACGCAGCGGCGGTCTCGGCGAATCGATCGCCCATACCATGAAGGTAATCCAACAGAGACTGGTGACTGCAACCACGGGAGGGGAAATGCAGCCAACCATGAGACCGTGAGCTCGATTGGTCACGAAATGAACCCACATGTGGAGTTAGATGGACGTACAGATCGACGCGCTGCTTCTCGGTGAGCACCATGGCGTGTTGTCTTGGTCCTGCGTCAAGAACGTCGCGCTTGCCACGCGGTCGCGATCTGCTCCTTCTTCACCTTGTTGTCTTTCACAGACGTGAACAGAGTGATGATCAGCCAGAAATGAAGCAGTGTACCACAGTTGTGGTACGATAAGATACAGTATCCTGTTCCAAGAATAGACATTAATACTACCTACTTTTGTGAAATTAGTTGACCTTGTTCTGTGACGGTAGAAGCTTCCACGCGCGAGCTTGCAGCACTCGAGCACAGTTCGCAGCTCTGAATATGCACCCATCCAGAAATTGTCGGTGTCAACTGTTTGTTGGTGTTTTTTTTTTAAAAAAACTTGTTAAAAAAACACCAACAAACGATGCAAGATCATCGTTTAGCACTGGGTTTCGAGCCTGAGCGACGACGGTTTGTTCTCCTCGGTTGTCGCCGCTGCGAATCGCACGATCGCTTCTGCGCCACAAGGGGAGGCTTGCTCACCACGCATACAAGAGGCCCCATATCAGCAATTTGAACAACATTCAATTGCACATGTACGTCACGCTCCAGTTGGTCGCATTTCTCAGCCGCGAGCAGCAGTTCGCCAACGAGTTGCACAAGAGAAAAACACGGCAAAAATTCCCCGGTAAATTTATTTTGTTTTTTTCATTTTTCTCTGCAGCATTTTTGTCGACCTCTCTCCCTTCCAAAAAGTCGGGTCGCGCCGACTGGCGCCATGGCTTGATTCAGTAGCAGCTGGGCCGCCGCGCCGTCGATTTGGGCGGGTGCGGCACGATCCGATTGGCCAGAACCGGATCCCCGCTCCTGCCATGTGTTCCGATTCGGAACTTCCGAACGTGTGATGAATTGCACCGACCACAGTGTTCAGTGCAATTCATGACAGCAAGAACACAGCAACAACCGCCGTCGTTGGCAATGGATTGCGGATTAAGGCGACAGCATGGTCTAAAGCGACAGCATGGTTGGGTTCCAGGCACTGGAAGTCTATGATTCGTTTCCTCCAGATCGATTCATTGTCCCTTTGCCTCGGCCGAGAGCAAAACCCACACCATCTCATCATTCACTTCATCACAACGCATATGGTGCCCGTCTTCCGGTCCTCGTTCGCGCTCGCCGCCACCGTCGCTGTGCTCAGCACCACAGAAGCCGTGCGCGTCACATTCAAGAATACATGCCCTCACCCGATTGATCTGTACGGCCGTCTTGGTGGTGTGTACGGTGACAAGCACACGCCAATTCCTATTGGTGGATCAGCGGTGGAGACCTTTGGCAAAGGATTCGAAGGACACTTCCGCCATGGCGAAGACGACGCGGCGACGTTGGCCGAGTTCTCGACCAAGGGCGAGATGAACTTTGTGTGGTACGATATCAGTATCATCCCGCCACGCCTGAACAAGGGCTTCGAGTTCTGCGGTAGTCTGCAGGAATGCAAGGACAACTCCCAGTCCAAAAAGGGCTTCAACATCGCCATGGCAATCACACCCGACTCCAACGTGAACAGCAAGCAGTGCCGCCAGCTCACGTGTGCGCAGGACGGATGCGACGACGCATACAACTTCCCCAAAGACGACACCAAGACCCACGCGTGCCCGATGAACACGGACTTCACCATCACCTTCTGTCCAGGCGGAGGAACCGCCAACAACGACCCACCTGCCCCAGCTCCTGTTGTCACTCCGGCGCCAACGCAGGCGCCAACCCAGCCGCCAATGCAACCTCAGACGCAAGCGCCAACGCCACCACCAAATCAGGCGCCAGGTGAGGTCAAGGTGCCTGACTTTGAAAACTCGGTTGTCACCCCCGCACCGACGCAAGCACCAACTCCTGCACCAACGCCTGCGCCAACACCAGCGCCAACGCCTGCGCCAACATCAGCGCCAACGCCTGCACCAACGCCGGCGCCGACTCCAGCCGTTAAGCCCGCGGTTGTCCCAGTGTCGACGCCGAAGAAGCAGAAGCCCAAGCACTGTGTCTAAGTTGTCTGTCATTGAGTTAGCTGTTAGAGTCAGGCCTTGGCACGTCAGCGCTAGGCCCGTGCTGTATCGTATTTGACCGCCACATGTGCATAATCGAAATGCTCCTGCATCTCCATTGATATGATCTTTATCCGCAATCATTATTATATTCCAGACATGATCACTTATAATTGCGTCAGAATACCGGTATTTCCCATTTACGGGAACATCGAAACGTCACGTCAACTATGTTCAAAATCAGAAATGGAAGATATCGCCGACGGCGTGTCGGTGGAAGCGCGCCATGTTTCCGCCGCACAGCTCGCCGCGCAGGGCTTCCGATGCGCGCAATCGCATGCGCTGCAGTACGTAGTGGTCAATCGCTCTTG
>JAADXF010000402.1:0-20174 GCA_023337575.1 Pythium chondricola | reverse complement strand
TCGCCCGCGCGGTCGCCACGCCACCGCGCATTCCATGCTCATGCTCGCTCGCATAGGTGCGCCATGGCAACTTGCATCAACGTCATGGATCCGCAACGCTCCAATCACATGGATGCAGTCGCCATTATTGGTGGAAACGACCGCGCGCTGTGCGTTCATTGGGTATGTCCATTTGGCGCACCTGGTTGGACGTCTTGGCGAGGGAAATCGCGATTTGGTTGGCCACTCCCTCCCGCGGTTCCCCCTCTTTGTTCTCGCCAGTTTTTTTCGAACGGATCAATAAAACCTCGCGAGGTTTTATGTGGAGAACAATCGTATTTACGTCGTTTTTTTTGGTTTTGTTTTTACTCGAAGAGTGATGGTCGCTTGGTTGCACATCACAAAAATGGCTTCAATGTGAGGCACTTCTGGTACACACGACGGCATCGAGATGGCGCTGGTGGCGACAAGTGGATGGCACTGGCAAGAGCGGTACGACGCGAGTGATCCAGAGGCCGCGCATCGCGCGCAGGTGCTGAAGGTGAGTAGAGGAAAGACACTCAGGCACCGGTAAACGTGGAGATTCAATCCTTCGTCTTGTGACCACTGTGCTAGTTGCAAAAACAATTGCCGTTTAATGCATGGCTCAAGTCGAAGAAACGAGAACAAGTACAACAACGCGATATCGAATCGGGTGCCTCTTGCAAGGGAAAGCACGATAACGCGATGGGCGACGAGCATTTTCTAGAGTGGGTCCGTCGAAAGCAGCTCGAGAGAAAACAAGTGAAGAAGACGAAATCGGATGACAGCAGTTCGTCCAGCACCAAGAGGCCCCTTTCCACAGGAAATGAGGTAGGCCACGTGCAGATTTTGCGAACACCAAGTTCAGTGTGGCTGGATAGGTCACTCTGATTATGTGTGTGTGCATCGCCCAGCCGTATTCAAAACCGCCGTCACTCCACGTGAACCCTCGAGTGAAGGCACCTACCGAAGGCAAGAAGATGCCAAACCGCACAAAAGCGAAGAGAAAGTCAGAGGTATGTGTCCGTCCTCCTTTGTCTTTGTGCTGATTAGTCATTGAGGCAGTGTCGCTTCCTTCAGGAGGCAAAGAAGCTGGAGGCACAACAAGCAGCTCGCGATGAATGGGAGCGGCGCAAACAGCGTGAAGCCAAGGTGAAACGCCAGCACAAGCAGCTCGAAGTTCTACTCCAAGAACACGCCAAGCGCCTGATTCATCTGACTCAGTGGAAGAAGAAGGATATCGTGTGTGCCTACTCGACCAACCAACGGGCAACCCCACCACCTCCATCGCGGCACGAGACAAGCGTTCCATGATCATCTCAAATGTACTGTATAGCTCTCAAATGTCTGCCTCCACGTGAACCTTGGCGCTTGACGAGGGTGGCTCGTTGCTTGCTTCAGCGCCGCCGTCCTTCGATGTGACTTGGATCACCTTGCGCTTGGCCTTTTCATCGGCTCCGCCCACGATTCGCTGTAGCTCCTCGCTCATGTACTGACTTCCCGTCTCGCCATTGATGTCCGTGTCTTCGCAGAAGCAAAGCAAGATCGTGTCAATCGCTGCGTCATAAACGTTCGCGAATGCTGAGGCAACGAGCCACGCGAGAATCGCAGCCACTAACACAGGAGCGAGTGGAGACGTGATGGGCTTGGTTGACCCTAGCACCTCAAGTTGCGAAGACGCTGATGCTGATGAAAGAATCACGAAGACAGCGCTACCAGCCGCTAATGTGATCGTGGCCTTGATCAAGAACATCATGAAGAAGCTGATCGTGTTCACGACCGCGACGCGTGCAACGTTCTTGAAGATGAGCTTGAACGACGCAACACTGGCCGAGCAAAACGATGAGCCGCGCATCGCGATCATAATGTATGCGTTCTTGGAGAGGAACTTGAGGCACTTTTCAAAGCACCAGAGGCAGCAGCGCACGGCCAAGAAAGCGATTCGCACAACGGCGTTGCTCTTCTGTAGCTCTTTGGTCTGGTGGTCGATGTACTCGAGTACGATACGCAGAAATTGCACGAGTGCAACGATGAACGAGCCAAAGCAGAGCGACCCGAGGCTGTACCGGACCACATACTTGAATGCACGCAGAATGGGGAACCGCGTCTCGAGTTTGCGCTTGCCGTTCTTGTTTGGTGCCGTCCAGTAGTACTGCACGACCGATCCTGCGATGGTCGTGATGGAGATCGCTTGGATCAGCTGGTTGGTCCACAAGAACCCAAAGAGGTGGTAGCCGAGAAGGATTCGCTGCAGTGTGTCATCAGGTAGCTCGGTAATGGTGACGTCGCCCGTGTCCTGTGACCCAGAGGATGCCGACACGGAGGCAGCAAGCGCAGCCGTACTGTCTACAACAGACGAGAGGTCGTTTGAGCTCATCACGTAGGCAGCAATCGCGATCACGTAGATGACCAGTACGATGAACAACATCGTAGGCACAATGGGCCAGAGCAGCAGCAGCGGCAGCGTGCGGATCGCCTTGGAGGCCTCTCGGATGATCGCAACGGCGATTCGGATGCGCTTGCACATCGCCACAAGCAGCAGCACGATCACGCCCGTCAAGATCCACATGATGTAAGCCGCAGCCTTGAACTGAAGCCGTGTGGTCTCGTCACCTTCAATATCAAGGTCGCTTGTATCAGCCGATGTCGATCCGTTCATGAAGGAGAGTGCTTCACTCGCACTGATGATACCCGAGCGCGCAGAGCAGAACAAGCTCATGACCACCAGCCCGGCGATCACGAGCCAGCAGGTCAACCACACCATGCACCCTGCAAAGAACTGCAGTACCACGAGCCACACGATCCCCAAGATCAAAGCTCCTCCGCCACCAACAGCCAGCACCAGCCCAGCGCTTGCATGCGTATCGCTGACCAGGCGCCCGAATGTCTGTGCGAAGCCTTGCATTTGCTCAAGAATCGGGTTCTCGGTCGTCGCCTCGACCTCCCACACACTCTTTTGGACACGCTTCGCCTTGCATACTTTGGCACACTTGCCTTGGACATACAACTCGAGCGTGCAGGCCGGGTCTGCATCCATTGGCTCCACACAGGTCTCTGAGAGCACCGTTTCATTCTTGGTGTTGAGCGGCATGCAACGAAAGAGTACCGACTTGGTGTCCTGCGCTGTTGTCCAGCACGTTGCGTTGTCGTAAGTACAGACTTGATCACCCACCATCGGACAGTCGCTGACGCACACGCCAAACAGTGGCATCTTGGTGAGCGGTACGTTGTTGCGTAGGGCCGACAGCATGTCTTCGTTCAGTCGTGGATACGCCGTCAGTGGCATCGTCTCCATGTCGCCAGCACCGCAGACACTGCCGTTGTAGTCCCGGCCGTAGACTAGACTCAATGGCTCTCCCGACTGGATCCCGATGAATGCGACGACAGCCTAAGCAGAGGATCCAGTCAGCAAAAGACGATACGTTGACCACAAGGATAGCTAGCCTACGTACCATTCCGACCCAGTAGACGAGGAACAGCAGACAGCAGAAGACGTCTCGGCACTTGCGGCAGCTGGAAGCCACCAGTCCTGACTTGACCGTTGGCTTGGCGTCGTCCGTCTCAACATCCTTCGCAGCGACCTTGCTGCAGCATAGCGCCATGGTGGGTGGGCGTATGCTTCGCTAGCTTCTTCTGGTTGCTCTAGCTACCAGAAAGTGAGCTCAAACGAGTCCCTCGCTCATCGCGACGCAGGCAGGTCAATTTCGAAGCATAAGACACGCTGCGATCCATTCTGAGTCTGCCCCCTCAAGTGCAAGGGCTCATGTTGATGACGCGCATAAATAACTCGTTCCACATCACGAGCCACTGCAATCTGATTTGGAGTTTGAGGATGCGATGGACTTCATCCACTGTAACGCAGGTATCCTACAGTGATCCCAAAGATGAGCGATGAGGTCGAAAATGATCATGTGCCGCTGGCGTTTCTGCTGGGACGCCGGGCCAGCGAGTACCGCCTCCCGTCGCTACAGCGGCCAGTGCCATTGACACAGTCACGTTCTTCCTCCAGCATCTTCCGTGATGGCCTCCATTTACGTGAGCGTGAACAGCAAGCTCAGGCGCTGCTGAGACGAGTGCTGGCGAAAGAGAATCGACTGGATGTAACGCGGATTGGAAACGTGGACGCTGCGCTTGAGCCGCAACGTGTGCAGATATCGACTGCAGATCGACGACAGCGAACGGTGGAGCTGGAGAAATGGCTGGCCGATAGTAATCAAGGTGCTATTACCAGTGCCAGCTCCTCCACACCAGCAAGCAAACTGATCCCGATCCACACGTCACTCAGTGATGAGAGCGAGGAGGCATCGCGCTGGCAACGTGAGTGCCTTGGACAGACCCACGGCTACGTGCTGGAGAATCCCAGTTTTGTCGAGGTGGTTGGAAGCCATGCTCGTGTCATGCGTACTGAGAGTATGCGAGAGGTGCATGAAGACGACGTGCGACGACGCAAGCGCCAGCAACGAGCCAAGCTAGGAAGGATGGTGGAGATGCATCGACGACTTGAGGAGCAGCAGCGAGAGACCAAGTCCAAGTTACTTGTTGTAGCGATGCAGAGAGCTGCTGGCCAAGAGCGAGCTGCCACAAAAGAAGGAGTTGATGCGAAGCGACGTATAGCCAAACACTGGCAGCAAGAGCAGCAAGAAGAGCTGGACAAAGTGAAAGCTGTGGAGAGAGAGGCTGCCCAGAAGCGGCATGACGAGGTCCAGAGAGCTCGACGAGAAGCAGAGGCGGCGAGGAAGGCGAAATTGAGCTTGCATGCAAAGGAAAAGAAGACGTTCGCCAAGATCAAGAGCGTCAGTCCCAGCTTTGTGGCCACTCTCCATATCGACAGCACTGCCACCTCAAATGAAAACAATTCAAGCACTCCAATCGGTGATCCTGAGGATATCAACGAAGTGGATCCTGGCTCGCCATGTATCAGTGATGAGGAGCATCGAGAGAACCTAGTGTGTCAGAAACTTCAGGCTCGGCAGCACGCTCTGTTCGTCCAGAGCCATCCTCGCCTTCTCCATCTCGGTGGTGGCTTCGCGTCCAAGCCTGCTGCGTTGAATGAGATCGAATCAATTAGACAGGTTACTACGAACACGCTGGCCACAGAAGCTTGTGGGATCACGGTGCAAAAGAGTCGGCGTGAGGTCATCGCCCAGTGGAAGACGTCAGTGGCGACATATCATGGACGACACCACACCATCTATTCGGGCCTCAGTTAAGCGGCGGCGTCGGCATTGTCGATGGCACGGACGCGCTTCCCGCTTGCTGGTGGTGGTGCATCACGGCTGGGCGGCAGCGCACGGCCGTTCCATAGGCGAGCACGGAGTAGTGGAGGCCAAAGACCAGTCGATTCATCGTCGTGTTCGTGTCGAAGCGAACGTTGACAACCGCTGTCGCACCCATAGACTATCAGAGGGAATTGATGAGCTTGAGGCCATGCCTACTGCAGTCAATTGGTGAGTGTTCGCACCTGTGCGGCGTACTGCAGACGGTGGACAGCCTCGGCCGTGGTCTCGTTCATCAACGCCGTGTACGACTGCGCCTCGCCACCAAAGAGCCCCGCCACGGCCACGTACATGTCACTGATCACTGACTTGGACCGCACCGCCGACGCCGACACCATCCCGAACTCTTCCAGTACCTCTCGACCATGGATACGGTCGCCTAGCGAGCCACACAACACTGAGGAGCTCCTCATGGTAGATGAACACTTAAACCGACGTACGCGTGGTGAAATACACGTTGGGTTTGTCGTCGCTGGAGGATGACCTCGCAAGACCTCGTCGCCATGTAGATACGACCCGCGCGCGAGGCGCGAGGGCCGAAGAGCGGCGCAGCAGCGGCAGCATCCTCTGAAATGGATGTGTGAGCTGGATGATCAGATCCTCGCACAAGTTGTGACGGCACAACATACACAAAGGTGAAGAGTGATTGTCTTTGTCAGAGTGCATGTTGTGAACCCACTCATGGTGAGCACACGGTACGCCGCGCCGAGAGGCAGGGGCATGGGGGGAGCCGGTCGAGCTGTCAGCTCCTCTCCCTGTAGCGTTGCTCATGGACTCGTTATCTATCGTCCGCTATCACGTCGTCATTCAAGCGATATAAGAGAAAAACGAAGAGCCATACTCGCACAAACATCACCACACGAATGCGAACACCTGAATTCAGAAAGCAATGCGAGGAAAAGCTCACACAGTGCCTTCAGTCTGCGAATAAGTGGTCCTTCACAACAAAGTGGAAGGAAAGGATGATCGTGTGACCAAATGCGCTCGAACCTTGGATGGGAAGTGACCATACTTGTGGAAGCGTTGCGAGTTCTTCATCGTGGTGCGGCAGCGACTGACGCAACACAGAGGAGGTAGATTGTGAGAAGAGTCAGTAGACAAGTACCACACCTTCATGTGCTTCAGCCACGCGGTTGTCTTGGGGTATTTTTTGTTGACGTTCCGTGGCGGTGAACTGCACGACCTCGCTGTCGCACGAGATATCGGCGACTGAGGGTGATGGCGCTGTCATCAGGTACATGTTGGTACCACACAGCCAGTACTCAAGCATCTTGAGGGTGCTGTTGACGGTCTTGTCCTTGTCTTTGAGCTGGGCGATCATCGCAGGCGTCCTAGTAGCTAGCATGCAACCTGCTCGAACTGTAGTCCCAGGCTTGATTGGTCCAGCTGAATACGACCTGACAGTTGAAGTTCCAGCACATGCCAATCCCGAAGAGCTCGGTAAGAACGTAGAACCACACCAGCGCTCTACAGTACCGGTACCCTACGCACACAGATCCTACGACAAGAATGATAGGGTGATGCTCTATTGATACAAAAGTCGTTGGCCCCTCAACGCATGTACGCGAGGCTGGAGCGCGACTGGATGCGAGGGCTACGGCGCACAGACGCCGAGTCATCGGTCGCGTCTTCCGATAGATCAGTCTTGCAGCCTGCGGGCAGTGGCGATGGACCGGGTGAGGACGGCGTCTCGTCCAATAGCTACAGTCAAGCCACATCGTCAGTCGGTCAGATTCATTCATAAGCCAGCAGTTACTGCACGTGCCGTACCTCAACCTCGGGGGCATCTTCGCTGAATTGAGCGGGCTGGAAATCGTACTCACCCACATCGGACGAGAATGTGGTGCTGTATCCATTTGGATCAGCAACTCCGGTCGTGTCGTCCTCTTTCTCTTCCTCCTCATCGCTGTAGACGCTTGTGTCCAGGTCTTCTTCATCCTCGTCTTGATTGTCGTATTCATCATCATCGTCCACCGCGTCGCTCTCGCTCTCTAGCTCTTCGTCTGGGTCAGCCTCGCTACTTCCACGGATAAAGTTAACCGTCTCGACTTCACTCTCGTCGGTCGTAGGGCTACTGGCACGCGCCCTAGCAGCCGTGGACTGTTGGAATCGCCACGTGCGACGGTTCCTATTCTTACTGCGCAGGCTCGCGATGCGCACGCGGTTGCGGACCACACCAGCGATCAACGCAATACCAGTCAAGAGGATCATCCACTCGAGGGAGATAAACGAGGAGCTCTTCTCGCTCGATTCAGATGGAAGTTGCACCGCGGTGGTGTTCGCCTGCACCGAGTGGCTCTCCGCAGAGGCGATCGCTCGATCAACCTGCTGCATCACTGCCTCGTGGGTCGCAGCTTCATCAGCATGTGTGGCCTCCTGCTCAGCGAACGTGGCGGTGCTCACGTCGACTTCGACCAGCGGTTGATCTGCCTTGATGGTCGGTGCATCGGCTGGTACCATGGTCTCGGCGATCGTCTCCATTAGCCGCTTGCGGATCTCCTTCTTTTCTTCCTCCACCAGCTCGTTCGTGACATCATGGACGTACGCTCGGAGCGCGACCATCTCGTTCGAGATCACGTTTTGGTGGCGTTGACGTTCCTCCTTCATCTTGTCCATGTGGACACGCACCTCTTGTACCATCCGCTGGGACTGCAGCTCGATCTCGATCGCCGCTGTCTTGAATGTCGTCAGTTCTCTCTGGAGCAGGTCGAGGCGCCGCTTCATCTCCCGCTGCTCAGCCCGCGACACTGTGAGCGACGCTGAAGTGACGAGTGCACTGCCGAAATCGAGCAGCTCCTCGATGTAGAAGCCCGTCAATCCAGCCGCAATACAACCAGCGATAAACGCTAGACTCATCGTGGAGAACCGCTGTGGTGCCGTGGCTGGTGGACGCTGGCTTGTGCTAGGTAGATCACTCGCAGTATTCGGCCTCGAACGGCGATGCGCAGGGCTCGCTGGCGGCGTGAGGGAGATACTAGGGATCGATTCAAAGTCACTCGAGGCTGGCAGGTGCACACCCAGGTCCTCGGAAGTTGGCGCATACTGGCTCACGTACGGATCGCCATCTTCATCAACAGTAGGAGCAGGCACCTCCTCGTCGTCGTCCGAGTCGGATCGCGAATGCGAGATCTCCTCACGGAACGGTGGAAACGATGGCTGCACTCGCACTAGCATGACCGGAGGCGGAGACGCGTCCTGCGCTAGTTGATGCGTTCGTGTTGTACCATTCGCCTGCGGAGTACTACCACGCGCTGTGGTGGGAAACGTCGTATCGTCCGCCTCTCCTTGATCGTGATCGTCTCCGTCGTCTTCGTCAGGAAACTCCGAAGCGTCTCGAGAGATCGCCATTGATGGGTGCTGGCGCTCATTGATACTGCGCCATAGGTTGTCGTCAAACTCGCTCATGACATCGTCCGGCGCAGAGCGTCTAGCCGTCGGCACACGCGCGTCCTGGGTTCTTTGATTACTGTTGCGGTGGTCGCTCTTCACTCCTGTGGCTGCACAGATACCGGCGCCTTCCTGCGGGCGTACTGGTGATGCAAATTCAAAGTATCCACCGGCGACCGGCGACGGCGCGGCCTGCACTTGGTGCATCGCGGCAAAGCGTCGCTGCATGCGAATGAGTCGCGCGCGCTGCGCCTCAAAGGATTCGACAGTAGCGCCGACGTCGAGGTGCTGGTACTCGCGAGAGCGGGTGCCTTTCCTAGTACTTTCGCGCGCGGGGTCGTCGAACTCACCGCCTTTCCGCTCGTGGTCGGCGGTGGTTGTGAACCCATTTGGTCGGACCCGCGTCCGACCATCACTCGGCACGCGGATCGCCGAGTGCTGCAGCGGTGGCGATGCGTGGAGTGTGCGTCCATTGGCAAATGCATCGCGCGAGGCTACGTGCCGCCGCTGCGCCGCTGCAGGATCGCGACTCGTGGGCGGAGGCGACGGGCGTCGGATAGTTGAGGAAGTGGACGACGGGGCCTGCGGCCGCCGCGGCTGTGAATCTGGCTCAACGCTGCTGGAGGTCATTTCGTGCGTGTGCTGCCACTGACGCAGCGCGGTGTGCCGAGGGTCGTTGGCCTGCTCCGTTGCTATCGTCGAGAGGGCGACACCGTTTCGGTTACCCCGCTCAATCATGTTGGTGCAAAAGCCCCGATTCCACAGACAAACGCATGTCACTGTAACGAGGGAGCATTTTCGCACAAGCCAATTGATCGCATGGTATCCAACGTTTCTAAAGTGACGACAATCTATGACTTGTTGCAGTCGTGAGGTTTGAACGGAAGGTTTCATCCTGTAAGCGAAACTGACACTACGGCATGACGCACTCCCTCGCAAACTAAGAACCACACACTTTTCGCTCAATGGCACCAGCTTGGACCGCTTAAAGTGCGCCCACGCCAAAGTTCTTGGCCGCCGTGGGCTAGTACGCCGTCGCGACGCCTTTCAACTTGCCCACAAGTCCATCGACTCTTCGGCTCGAGAATGTGCCGCTACTCTCACAACACAGTCACGAACCATCGACGCCTTGCATTTGGTCTTTGTGCTCACATCGGTTGATATGATCCACCCGATCGGCTCGACCTGGTGCAGTAGTGCTGCTGTCTCCTCCTAGTAGCTTTCTTCCGACAGCACGTACGCCGTGTCGGCGATCTCGTACGAATGACCCGAGTTGCCGAACCAGTGGTTGTTGGCCACATGCGCGACTACGTCGGATTTGCCTGGCGTGCCCGCAACCTTTGGGGCGCGGTTTGACGTTGAGAACAATCACCAGTGGCACACTGTCTTTGAGGTACGCCTTGGGATCGGTGATGTTGGCAGGGGATGGCATTATCACCGAATGCAATACGGATGACTCATGAGTACAGGTCCATTTCGGATGACTTACGAGTGCATGTTCTGCGTCTGGATTAGTTCAGCGTGCAGTGGATGGTCTTCGAGTGCAGGTCAATGTACTCAGTCTCGCAGCCACAACAAGAGCAGATCTAGCGGTAAAGGGCCACATCATCGAATCATCATCATAGATTGTTCACCGAAGTAGCAGGGTCATTATTGTTGCGGAATGACACGAGTTCCCATAGTGTGACTGTCGGAGACCAACAGCGCAAGCGTCTCCACATCTTCTACGTCTACTAGACCGTGCGTGTACTTCACCTTCCACTGATACCGCCCGCCGCCATCCGTGTAGCAATCCACCTTGCCGGCAACGAACTCTCGTGACGTCTGACCTCTTCCAACCTTCACATCGAACTCTTTCGTCACGTTCCACTGGAGAGCGACGGTGGGGTTTTGTATGAACAACTGCTCGAGGTGGCTGATGCTGAAAAACTTGGGATCCGTCTTGTCGTAGCGAGCGCGAGCAAGCTCTCCACGATCTTTGTACTGGCCACCTGGTCTCTTCTTCACCGGCAGTGATCCAAGCAGCGCCTGAACGTCCATTTTCCCCAGGAGTGACATCGCGGCCGCGATGTGCTCACATACCCAACAGGTCTGTCGGCAGTCGAGGCAATCGCACACATAGGATTTTCGAATGATCTCAATCTGGTTGTTGACAGACATACACAATACAGAGTGAGTCATATCATCCCCGATGAAGAACACCAGTACCTCATACCTAATCCGCTCGCCATTTTGCAGTTGCTTCAAATGGACCATGTGACGGATCCAGAATCTTGACGAGGTGTAGCGACTGATACAACAGCGGCGCGTCGACCATCGGCTTGCTCGCTAGTTTTCCTTGCAGAGAGTCCAGAATCCTGGAGAAGCACGTGATGAGTGCTGAACCGTGGTGCATAGTGGAGTGAGTGTGCATCCGGTCACCTTTGTCAGCGACGTTGGTACTGTGGTGAAGTGGCCGCGGGTTTTGAGGTTTTTCAAGACACCCACTCCCAGATCTCCAGCAGATGGTATCAGACAGGCGCCCAATCTCGTACCGGATCAGCCAATCACAAGAATCTCGTGCGTGAATCTTCTGCAAACGAGAATCACGTAGAAGCAGCCAGTGACGGTGCAAATCTTGTGGAAGAAACACCCGGTGACCAGAATCTCGTGTCTAAGATCGGTGTGGTCTGCAGTGGCAACGACCAAGGAGAGGATCAGGTGTCAAGATCGGTGACCACGCGATTGAAGCGCGGAGGCCGCAGGAGATTGACAGCCGAATGCTGTAATCTCGTGCGATAATCTCGTACAAGAATGTGTGGAATCGCGTACAAGATTCTTGGGTCAAGATCGCGTGGAAACACCTGTTTGCCGTGCGGCTGGTGGGTGAGTAATGGTATGGTGAGAGGGAATGCGGTAGGCGGGATGGTGGTGTAGTGTATGAGTGGCTAGGAAAAAAGCTAAAGGATCAATAGACTTCCGATTTTACCGCCGAGCACGCAAACAGAGTACCGTCCTTCGGCTGGAAGCTCAACCCCCATTCGACTCGCCGTCACTAGCAGGAGGTGACGCTAAAACCAGATCCTGGGGAAGCGAAGCGGTTCCCTTGAGTGGAGCTGGGGAGCTATTCACGAGATCTCCGAGCGAAGCGATCTCTTTCAGGAGATTGGGGAGCTCGAGGACAAGATACAAGAGGCATGCACGCGATTGGAGGTTTGGCCAGGCGTGGCACAAGTAGACGCTATTCAATTCAGTTCAGTGGCGGCGACTTCGCTTAGTAGAGCACGATCCAGCAGCAGGAGTCACGACAGGCGTGGTCGTCTTCTCTGCATCTGCCGCTGGCTCAGTCTCCTCCGATGGGTCAGGCGTCGGGTCTTCAGTCGTTGGAGCTGGGGTTTCGGAGGTCGGCACCGGAACCGGAGCCTCGGTGATCGGTGTTGGAGCTTCGGTTGTCGGCAGTGGAGCGTCAGTTGTTGGCTCCGTGGTGGTGGTCGGCGTCGGCGTGATCGTCGTTGGTGCTGGTGTGCCATCACCACCATCATCGTTCAGTTCGCCAACACCAAATTGCCCTTGGCTGGGCTCAACATCTTCGGCTCGCTGGCGTCGTAGGCTGTGGCAACACCGTTCATTCTGCCGATCACGGAGCTTTCACCGCGACTGGTGAACGCACCGCTGCTCACGAAGGTGTCGGGCACACACTCTCGATCGATGGCGTTAGAGCACGACGCCTTGTTTGCCGATGTTGTGGACATGGCGTATCCCGTCTTGCCCACTTCGATCGGAAGGGTGGTCTTCTCAAAGTAGTTGCCCTCGGTCAAGACGTACGCGTCATCGCTGACCTCAAACGAGTGGCCCGAGTTGTCGTACCAGTAGTTGTTGGCGATGTGGGCCAACACGGAGTATTTGCCAGCCATACCAGATAGCTTTGGCGAGCGTCCTGAGGTGTGGTGCACGTAGTTGTTGATCATACTCATCTTGACGTTGCCGTAGACGATGAAGTTCCAATAGTGGCGACCGTCGCACGAGGCCGAGAACTCCGTTTCTCCGTCAAACTCCGAGTTGCTGATGGTCAAGCTGTTCACTCCCGCAGCGTTGGTGGTGAACATTTGGTGACCGACCTTGGACACCTTGACGTGGTCGATCCAGATCTTCTCCATTGGTGTGCCGTCACCGTTACCCTGGAGGTACATGGCGTCACCACCCCACACCAAGTGTGGGTTCAAGTTGGTGATGTGGATGTTCTGGATGATGATGTTGTCGCCACTGAGCCACAAACCCTTGCCGATGATCACGCCCTTGGTCCCCTCTCCACGCAGTGTCTTGTTGGAGCCGGCGACCATTGGGTTCTTGTTGCCAGCGACATCGTACATGATCTCCACCTCTTCACCGTTCGAGCAGCCGCCCGTGTTGGCCATGCCGCCGCTCTGCAAGATCACATCCTGGCTCTTGAAGCCGTTGTTCTTGGCCATGCACGCACGCGTGTAGTCTGGGCGGCAACCGATCTCGGTCTTGGTACCCTCAGATCCGCGAAAGTCAAAACTCCTTGGTCAAGACGATCACACGCGTCGTCGTGTCTTTCAAGTACGCCTTGAGCTCAGCGATGTCGGCAGGGTACACAGGCTTTGCGTCACCGCCGCCTGTCACCCCTGCTGCAAGGCCAGGCGTGGTTTCGGAGGCAACGACATCCACAAGCGACGCCACCAGCGCGAGGAGGACAGTCGAGCTGAGCAGCTTTATTTAGCTTCGATCGAGACGTTTGCGCGGCGAAGGATTCTGTCAAGTGGGCCGGCGACGGCGTGTCTCCACCGACAGACACATGTCTTGCATCGTAGTCCATATGTAGCGCCAACAGATCTGTCTTGAATCAAGATGGTCAAGACTCTTGACTCAACATTTGGTTGGCGTACACTGACGAATCCCCATCAACCGGAGGGACGGCGGCGCTTGCCGCAGTGTAGGATCTGCTCATTGACCAGGGTCTCTTCCGCCAAACCAGCTGTTCGACTCTAAAAACACCGTTACCCGCTCGGTTTGATACCGGTCTCCTACCGGTTTATGAGCCCACTCTTTCTGAATCAGTCGACCAGCTGCTATCAATCTTGGGGTCTGATTCGACCTTTGTTTTGGGTCTCATCCGATTCGGATGAGACCCAAAACAAAGGTCGAATCAGACAATCAGACAGCACCGGAATCCGATGCTGTCTGCCTGTTTCATGTTCCAAGGTTTCCCTTCTCATCTCCCCCTCCTTCCGGTCGATTATTACTGTACACTGGTTCCCGCAGCCGCCGGCGATTGCCGCATCACCCCCCACGAGCCGCTCGTGCTGTGTGCTGGTGCGATGGAGGAGGACCCAGTGCTCAACAACGAGATGGTGCCGACAAGCCAACTCAGCTGTGGCAACAATGGCGAGTATGGCGAGGATGATGATGATGTGGTGTTGCGCATCCCGATCGACGATGCAATGCTGGCCTCGCCGGCGCCAAGCGCCAAGGCACCTTCCACGCTGACGCCGACGCATCTAGCGCGCTCACTGCCGCCACCGCCGGTGCCTTCCGTGCGTGTGCTGATCTCACACCGGTCCACCCACGCCCGCGCGCTGGTGGATTCACCGCAGGCATTCACTGTGTTCGGCGGGTACCTCCGCCTCCGCGAGTCAGTGCGCGAGTGGCGCATGAAGACGTGGTACTGCGCGCTGCTGCGCACGCAGCTCTACTTCTACCCGAGCAAGATGGACGCCATGCGGGCCGCGCGTTTGCACCGCAGCGTCACGCTCGCCCCAGCAGGTGCCGCGGTCTCTGACGGTCTCGGCAAGTTCCACACGTACCCGAATGCGTTCACATTTGAGACGATGCGCGGTGATATCTTCCTCTGCTCGGCACCGTCCGCGGATGAACAGCGGCAGTGGGTCGAGCATATTAATCGCGCAGCGAACTCGGCATCCATGTCAGGCAGTGAAGCCGGTGAAGGATCATTATCCAGCGCAAGTAGTAGTGCACTCAAGACACCAGAGTACGAAGACGAGGAGTGCCGAGGTGCTGCCACGGACGAGACCAACGACCAGCTCCTCAGCACGCCAGATCATGACAACCAGGTGGATCACGAGGCAGCGGTATCGTCGGCGGCGTCGCTGCTGTCGTCGTTCTCCACTGGTTCATCATCATCTTCGTTTTTATCGTCGTCGCTCCGGTCTTCCTCGTCCACGTGCTTCACATGCGGTGCAATGTTCGGCATGCTGCGCACGCATCGCCGAACGTGCCGCAGCTGTTCACAGGCTTTCTGTCGGCTCCACTGCTCCAAGCCATCGATTCGCATACCAGTCGCACACCGAGACATGGACATCACGCCAGCTACGCCACCGCTGCCGCAATCATCTCGTGGCCGCGTGTGCGACGAGTGCTCGCACCGTCAACACTTCATCGTATTCATCGAAACGTTCACTGCGAAAGCCATCCGCCTGATCCGACACGACGTTGTCAACATCACCAACGTCGCAGGCACGCCAACAGAGAGCAGTACCCATCCCAGTCTGGACGTCGACATGACCGCTCGTCAAGCCAAGTTGCTGAAAGAATTGTCGATCATCGTTGCCAACCCAGCCAGCTTCACTGTGCTCAATGTGCTCTGTCTGCTGAAGAAACACATCGAGTCACAGTGGATGTTCACTCGAGCGTTGTGCATGCTCATCCTGCTATATGAGCGCGACGCCGCTGCGCTGGAAGAGTTTTGGGTGCAGTTTCTCGCCGTGTTCGTGCCACTACTTGCCACCAAGGAGCCATTCTCGCCGAGCATGCAGTTCTTCTTGCGGTTCATCTTCGCCGTGTGTCGCCGAAGCAACGCGTTCACGCTGCGCACCGTGTGGGAATGTCTCGCTTTCTACGAGGACGCGAAAGCGAAAGACGACAATGTCACCATGAGCTACTTGATGCTGCTCATGATATCGTGCAGTGCGTTTGACGGGAACTCGCTGTACGTGCTCAAGAAGCTGGTGGGCCACGCACCGCAGGCTCAAATCGATGCGATCGCCAATGTAATGAAGGACTTCCTGGGCGTGCGCAGTGTCCTACGCGATGAGATTCCGAACAGTTTGGCCGCGAAGTGGTTCAACGCGATGTGTCCACACGATATCCAGGCAGCAGCGGACCTCGTAAAGGCGGCGAGCGATTCCGTCCATGATGCAGATGTACTGCTCCAGCTCTTCGATCCATCGCAAACCGAGTACATGGCGCTCCTACGCGCCCACAACGTCCTCATCCCAGATCCACCGCCGTGCGACAAACGGGAGGAAGACGACGCGTTCATGATTCACAAAGAGCGCGAGTTCGACGCACAAGCCGCGTTTATCGAACAACTCACGACCATCTCCGACCTCCTACGCCATGTGCAGGTCGTAGAGCGACGACTCGAGACGCTCGGTCAGCTGCAAGTCGCATTGCAGCAGCAACACTTGGCTCCGACTCTAGAGGAATCAAGTGACGGCGTTCGCCTCCACGCTCCTCTTGCCGATGCGAATGCAGAGCCTCTGCGGTTACTTCGTGCCGTCCCGAACGAAGGCAAGGTATTCTCGACGAGGGCACGCGCGCCGACACTTATGGTGTTCGAGGCTTGCCCACTGAGTCGTAAACGTGTGACTACGAGGGTGCCCAAGACAGCGAATAGCAGCAGTAGCAACAGTATCGGCGCGACCTCGCCTTCATCATCATCGAAGTTGGAGAACGAAGATAAAGATACCGATGCTGCACCTGATCCGTTAGGACTACCGTCAAGGCAGCGGCGAGGATCCCACGCGCTAGCTGTCGGCCGAAGAGATTCAGCTATGTTGGACGCGATGTTGTGCGGGCTTAACGACGATGACGTGGCCTCGAATGACTCGAGTGGGGATTCGACGACTGCGAGTTGCGAAGAGATGCAACCACCGCAAGAATTACTCTTGGCAGACGCCAGGGACACATACGAAGATAGCATTGCGATGTCGTATCTCGCATCTTTCCGTGGCGAGAATTCGTCCGCGAGGTCCAAGTGGCAGCGTTCTCTGCGGTCAGCCTCACCGTACGGGCACATCAGAGGCTGGACGCTCGTGTCTCTGATTGCTAAAAGCCACGACGACTTGCGCCAAGAGGTGTTCGCGATGCAGCTGATGCGCAACCTGCAGCAGATTCTTCAGAGCAATGAGCTGCATCGCGTATACCTGAGACCATACGAGTACGTACCTTTGTTACATGCATGGTGAGGAGATGGAGGAGCTCACAATATGGGATTTGCCTTGTAGAATCCGCTGCACTGGCGCCAACGTCGGCCTGATCGAAACACTCACGGACGCTCAGTCCATTGACGCCATCAAGAAAGAGCACGGATCACTACTTGAGGTAAGCTCCTTGAACGGCAAGTGTACTACCAAGAGCTGATGCGACTCGTCTTTCCTGTGTTGCAGTATTTTGTGGCGCAGTTTGGCACGCCTTCGGATTCCCGTTTCCATGCAGCCCAAGACGCATTCGTGTCTAGCATGGCGGGCGCAAGTCTCTACTGCTATCTCTTCCAGATCAAGGACCGGCATAACGGGAACATCATGCTCAGCGATCGAGGCCACGTGATGCACATTGACTTCGGGTTTATGATGGGCTCTGCTCCTGGCGGCGCGTTCAGCCTGGAAGACGCACCGTTCAAGTTGACGAAGGAGATGGTCGAACTCATGGGTGGCGTCAACTCACGCGGGTACAGCGACTTTTTGCAGCTCTTCACGGAAGGCCTCTTGGCCGTGCGACACGACTACATCAAGCTGATCACTTTGATCCACCTCACGGTGCAAGACTCGCTGTTCCCTTGCTTCCAGAGCCAGACGCCACGTACATAGCTCACCTCACTCTTATCGTGATGTGCAATGCTGTGGATTGATTTTCGTTTGTGTGTTGCAGGTACCGTGCTTCGGGACTTCCGCGAGCGACTGTTTCTGCGTGAGCACGACGATGGCATCGTGCGGCACAAGATCAAACGACTCGTGGACAAGAGCTACAACCACTGGGGCACACGCCAGTACGATCGCTTCCAGCACACATCCAACGGTATCGTGCAGTGAGAGCAAGAACGAAGATAATGTGGCTCAAGACCGAGATAGACTTGTAAGTTGTATTAGTTAAGAGACGCCTCACACAGCTGACTTACGTCACAATAGAAAGAAGAGGGAGAAAGCAAAGTACGCGAGGCCAAGACAGAATCGTCAACTCGCGTGGGGTCCATCACGGCGACGATGGAGCGAAGACTGAGACGCACCCGATCACATGAACCGGGAGCCCGCGTCACCCGATTGTATGATACCAGCACTCGCGTCGCTGCGCACTTCGTACTCATCTTCTCGCACCGACACGGACAGGATCTCGGCCATCTTGCGCTTGAAGCGGTCGCAGTAGGCGGTGGGCGGGATCGCCGACAAACCGTCTGCGTCCCTGCCGAGAACCTTCGTCTTGAAGAACCGCTCCAGCTTCTTGTCCATGTTCCACGTCTGCAGAATATCAATCATGCCAAAGTAGTAGATCGACGGCCCGACCACCGTGTTGGCACGACGCGTGCCCGTCGCGAGGCGAGGCAGCCCCGTCCGTTGCTGCCATGTGGATCTGTGAGGCATCGCGTCACCATTTCCATTTGGATCCCGGCCCTTGGTCGCGCGGCGATTGAGCTCCGACGATTGGCCGGGTGGGTTGGACATGCGGCTGCGGCGCTGCAGTGCACGCAGCGGTGGCAACTCTTCGTCGTCCTGGTCCGGGTTCACCATGTACTCGACGTTGTGGACGCCGAGGAGCAGCGAGTAATCCATGATGCCCAGTCGCGAGAGGAAGTTGGCGTCCTTGGTGAGCTGCTCGTACAGCTCCTCGGCGACCTTGGGGTCCAGTCGCACCTTGGCCGTCAGGTCATTGTCCTTGAGGATCATGTTGGGCTCGTGGCGACCGACGCGTACGGGGCAGTTCTCGGCGTCGGCCGAGCCAAAGACGTACTTGGCATTGCAGTGGCGGCAGGTCACGCGCTTGCCCTTGGACGGGTGCTTGGCGCTGCGGTTGACCCACGAACCCTTGATATCGTAGCGGCGGTGAATCACGCGGTCCGTGCTAAACAGGTTGGCCATGACCACAAAGTTGAACGTGTTGCCGTACAAGCGGATCGCGTGGCAGCCGTAAAAGCGCGTAAGCAGACTGTCCGGGTTCGTGAGCAGGTACGACGCGTACTCGGCCGCGATCGAGCGCAGAAACGCCGACTCTTCGTCGCTCATACTCTTGACAATGAGCTGCTGGTCGTGCGAAAAGAACATGAACGCCCCACTCGCGCCTTCGCTCAGCCGCTCCTTGGTCGTGCGGCTCATGCTGGCAATGTACTGGCTCGTTTCGACGCCAAAATGTTCACGGATGGTCTGGAACGTGTGCGGGCAGTAGTCGATAAAGAGCGTGCCCTTGCCCAGCGCGGCTCTCGGCTTGCTGCGGATCATATAGTCGTCCACGCCAAGCGAACCGCGGTTGTCGTCGGTGCCCTGAGGCTGCAGGTACATTTCCTGTTGCTCGGCACCTGGCGGCAGCCGCTGGACATCCTTGACTGCTTGGATGATACCGGTCGTCGTGTAGTACAGCACTTCGCAGCGCAAAGCCAAGTTCATCTGCGGGCTGAGATCCACGTCCACGTCAAGACCGTCGGTCTTCTTGTGCTTGGCGCTGCAATCATTCACAAACCGACAATCCGTCAGCACCCTCTCCACTCGCATCCGCGGACGTTGGGTGTAGGTACTACATACCTCGTGTCTTTCTCGTTCATCTGGAACCACACGACGAAATCAAAGTAGCCCTTGCACGTGATCATAAAGTTCATGAGCTGCACGAGCACGCGCGATGGGCTGTCGCCTTTCATCAGGTACGGCACGTAGACGACGAACGTGATCCCCCAGTAGATGATGATCGCGATCACGTAGCTGTGTCAACACGCAAGCATCAGTGCGCTGGTCAGTCAGGCAAGGCAACCGCGTCACGTACAGTGTGACCGAGTGCAGCACGCGCAGTCGCATGCGCAGCGTCTCCGAGAGCCCCGAGTTGAGGCGCGTCCACGCGAGGCAAATCACACTGTAAACGAGACGTAGAATGAGTACTGGATCTCCACCGCATCGAAACCATGATTTCGCACATACCTCACGGCGTAGATCCAGAAGAAAATGAGCCAAATGTAAAACAGGATCCAGGACTGGAAGTTGAGTTTCCAGAGGTTGCCCGTTTGCAGCGCCTCGTCCAGTTCCTCCTCGTCCGTCACCTCTGGCCGCAGCTTGGACTTGCTGGCGGTCCAGCAGTAACCAAACTCGGATGGCCCGGCGTACCCTGGGATGCCCACGAGGACCACGGCCGTGAGCAGCGCGGTGATCCATACGAACGCGTGGTAGCGGCGCACGTTGGTCCTGTAGTCGGTGAAGGGGCTCTTGAGCGAGAGGAACATGTCGATCGCCATCACAAAGAACCAGCTCTCGGAGCTCCACAGGAAAAACTGCGTGAATCCTGCCGTGATCGAGCACG
>JAADXF010000401.1:0-20186 GCA_023337575.1 Pythium chondricola | reverse complement strand
CCCGAAGGCACATCCGACTTGAGCCAGCACCTACCACCATTGAAGTCGCTCCAGGTGTACCCTTTGCATGCTGGGAACACTCGGCAGATCGCACAGCAGTCCATCGGTGCGGCCGCGGCCATGCTCAACAGGTCGTTGCCTGGGAAGTCAGTGTCCAACAGAAGGCCCTGGCACTTGTACACGAGACCGGAGCGCACACTGGGCGCTGCGCCATCCACTGATGGGGCCACTGCCACGGGCTTGACGGCGCGACGCCACTTGAGGTAGCACATACCACCCTTGAAATCTGACCACGAGTACGCGTTGCATCCGTCCATCGCAAAGCACATATCACAGCACTCGGCGGACGTCGCTGCCAGCGTGTGGTACATATCTTCGCCAGGGTAGTCCACGTTGTCCTCTGGTGGTAGACACAGACCATTCTGCAGCTCTGCCTTGGTCACCACTTTACCGGATGCGATGCCATCACCCGCGTATCGCTCGCCTACGACTGACGACTTGAGCGTGCACACTCGGTCCTTGTTGGAGAAGACGTACCCTTTGCAGCCGGACTCACGGCGGCAAATGGTGGCGCACTCAACCGGCGTGTACTGCATTAGTGACTCGTACTTGAGGTCAGCACCCAGTAGCTCCCAGCCACGGCGCGGTCCATCCACACGGACGTCATCGAATGTCGGCACGACGTCCGACTTGAAGAGAGGGTATGAGATCCACTGCTCGACGCCGAACGCGCCAAAGACCTCACCCTGGAAGCCACGCTCAATGTACCCGAAGCCGTCCATGCCCCACCAGATACCGTCCGAGTTCTTGACCTTCCAGTACGGGATGCCGTCAAGTTTACCGTACCCAACGATAAGCATCGTCTTGTGCAGCACCGTGTTGCTGGACCACTCGCCCACGGCTGGGCACTGCGCCACGTTGCCGCGAAGCACGCCACTCTTGTAGTACTGGTTGACCAAGTTGCACCAATTGATCATCGTCGTGACCGCACGCTGGCGCACGACTTGCTCCAGTTCCTGGTGCACGGGGAACTGCTTCAGCACGTAGGACACGACCTGGAGGTCTGGCTTGTCACACGAGCCTGTTGGTTCATCCACGCGCGAGCACGCCCGCATGTCCCCATCATGCAGCGTGTACGGGAGTGACTCTTCTGTGCACACGGAGCCGCCGTTGAACGACGTGACCCAGGCGAACGTAGTGGGCGTGATACCGCTCTTGCAGGACCGGTCGATGCTACAGGCGAGGGCGTCCTGCTCCGACAGGCGGTACAGTTTCTTTGTGGGCGATTGGATGCAGTAGTTGGTCTCGATCGCGTCCACCGCCGCGAACGCGTAGGTCGCGAAGCAGGCGCCAGCAAACTTGACGGGCGTCACGCACCCGTAGTTGACCGAGTCGACCTGCGGTACATCCGCCTGAGCAGAGAGCGCACGACCTCCAACAATGGTTGGCGATGGTGGCTCTACTGGTGCGCTCGTGTTGGTGTCTGGGGCTGGTGTCGTAGTACTGGTGTTGGTGTCCGTTGGAGCGGTATTAATACCAGACTCGGTCTGTACGTAAAAGGCGAGTGGCGTCGTCGCGTCGTACTGTTGGCTGGTGTACTCTTCGTAGGACAGTAGCGCGAATGGAGTGTCCATGGAGAAGACGGCACTTCGTTCGGCTTCCTGGAGACGCGCCACCTCATCCAATCCTCGTGCAAAGCGAGCGATCTCATTGTCGGTCGTCTCTGTCACAGCGACGGATGGATCTAGTAGGCCACGCTTCCTGGCTTCCTGGCCGGCCGCGCTCGCCTTCCATTGCAGTAGCGCGGTCTTGATGGAGTCGACATGAGACGACGAGAGTATAGGGACGCTGGCCGTGGCCGTGGCGGCCATCGTATAGAGCAGAGAGGCGATGGTGATGGATACCGGTACGCGCATGTAGGTTGTTCTTGTGCTCGACGTGGCTGGCCGGTGGCGAGTTCGCGAATGGCACCCACACAGCCACCGACGGAAGCTGCTGATGCGGTACAGTACCATGGCGCGTGATACTGTACTGTATTGCACACGTGGGGTTCCCTTTTTGCACACGCAATCGGCGGCGGTCGTTCCACTTTCGTTACTCGGCGGGAAGTCGCGGGTATGTCATTGCCAATGACATCCCAATGCTTCATGGGGATGTGTATGTGCTGCTGGATTGTGCACAAGATACAGTAGTAGCGTGTGTGTGTGGATGCGCTGGGGATGGAGCCTCCATCCCCAGCGCATCCACACACACAAACTGGAAGACTGAGCTGTGCTGCGCGGGGGTACAGTAGCGGCGGGCCTGCGCCGCTCCGCGCATCTGTAATAGCGCTTGATGCGTGTCATTATTGCAATGCATTTAAATTTACAGTGCCGTTTGGAGAAGACCACACCTTGTTTTGGTTCTTGGATGAAATAGATACCATAATCAGTATAGGCATACACGATGGTACCGTCTTCTGTAAATCAACACACCTAGTTTTGACTCGCCACGAAACGTCACGATCCCTTCGACAGAATCCATTTGCAGCTACCCGAAGCTCCAAAGCTCCACGATGGCCGACAGCTCCATTGATGCACTATGGCAAGACATGCAGCACAGCGCGCCAGCCGTCAATGCCGACCGCCTGCTCAAGAAGTCGATGGCGTCGATGGCAATGCGCAGTGCAAAGAGGTCGCAGTCCAAACCCAAGACCGAACGACTCACCGCGGACGTCGCACGTCTCCTGGCAGTGAAATCGCCAGTACCGAGCGGTGTGGAGTCCAAAGAAGACTACAGTCACCTGCGTGAGCCATTCTCACTCAACAAGGAGCTAAATCGCCTCGCGGATGAGCGTCAGAGTGTGCGCAAGCAGGCCGCGCTCGCCATCGAGACCCACCTCCTCATGCAGTGCGACCCTCCGCTACAAGATTCCTACGACTTCCATGAGTTCGCCAAGCCCATCCTCAAGCGGTTCAATGACCCAGTCGAAAAGGTGCGGGAAGTCTCCATCCGTGTGGCCACCAAGTTCATCGCAACGGAGCTGGACCTACTGCGCGTCCTGCCCTACATGATGCCAGCGGTCTCCAACCGTATCAACTCGCAGTGGGGGTACGACGAAGAAAACCAGGTCTTCACACGTAGTCAGTTCCTTCACGATGCATTCAAACGTGGCCGTGTACTTGTGAGTGAGACGGAGGTGCCCCGCATCAAGCCGAATGAACCGTCCGAGGAGATCCGTCTGCTCTTCCTCGACTTGATCACAGCGCTGCTCAACAATGCATTCGAACACAGCGCGTCGTCCATTCTACACGCCTACATCTTCGACATCTTGCTCATCCTCGTGAGCAGCGTCGCCGACGACTTCCACGAGATCAACATCAAGGCGTGTGCATTACTGCGGGAGCTGTGCAGCCACATGGTCAGTGTGATGAAGCATTTCACCGTCGCCTTCGTGCGAGCGATGCAGCACCTGCTTGTCCACCGACTCGCCCGCGTTCGCATCGCTGCGGTAGAGTGCGTGCAAGCACTCGTAGCGTGCCCTAATTTCGAGAAGTGCAAGGGCAGCGGCACCGAAGCGATCGTGGACTTGATCGGCCATCGCGACGAGAACGTGATCCCAATCGCTGCATTCTACACTGGCGACGTGCGGATCAACTACTTTGCCAAGCTGGACCAGGACGCCAACCCGCAAGTGCGTCGTGCCTTCTATCGACTGGTCGAAGACTGGATCCTGCACCTGCCTGACCGCTACGACCACGAGTCCAGGCTCATGCCGTACCTGCTAAGTGCTGTGGCGGATGAAATGGAGGAGGCCTCACAGAGTGCGATGCAGACACTGGCGGAACTGGGCAAGCGGTACGAGCAAGAGCACGGCGAAGACGTGCTTGAAATGAAGCAGTACGGCGTGGACGGCAAGAACCCGAGCTACAACTACACCACGACGCTACCCGCCCCGTTCCGATCGAATCGCCCGTCCCTCGGGACGCGTCTGTATGTGCGTGGTCGCACGCGGCGGTTCATGAACCCCATTCTGCGTGAGCTGGAGAACTGGCAGTCGCCCACACGGGCCCATGCGGTGCGGCTGCTCAAGTGTGTGCTCGTGTACAGCGAGGAGACCATCACGGTGGATGCACACACGCTGCTGCAGACGCTGTTGAAGACCTGGGACAGTCAGAAGGATGATACAGCATGGAGCGGCCACCTCCAGGAGATCGCTGATCTAGTTGGCCGCTTTGTCGCGCCAAGGACTTACCTGCCACTGCTACTCGCTCGCATCAGCGGCGAGCATGACGTCGTGGGTGGCGTGGTCTCTGCCACGATGATCGCAGCGGTGCTGGAGTTGCTGCGATGTGTGATGGGTGGGTCACTGGATCGAGCGCTGTTGCCCCACGTCCAGGAGATTGTCAAGGCACTGGGGAATGAGACGGTGGTCGGGTTCGAGACGCCGCGGGTCAAGCGAGCGCAGGCGTCGGTGGCGGTGCGCGTTGCGCAATTACTGCAGCGTAAGTAGTATGGGTCTCTCTCTATCTACCCGTCGATACTGAATATGTGTGTGTGCATGTGGGTATCGCAGGCAAGGGCGCAGACGCCGTGTCGGCGTTTTTCCTAGAGCACGGGCGCCTGACGAATCTCGGACAGCTCTACGACCAGCTTGATGCGCTGTCGTCGGCGCTGGTCACGGTGAACGATGCCGACACCATGACGCTGTGAGTAGAAGTGTATGGAGATGAGAGTGAAGCGATACTGACTGACGGACTGACTGGCTGAATGGGATTGAACGCAGGGCGACGGAAGCACTTGGACTGATCAAGAGACTGAGAGCGAGTGCTTGTGCTCCAAGCGCGGCGGAAGCCACGGCCGCGTAGGCGATGTGGTAGAGATAGTTTCAGAGTACACAGACGTTGTGCTTGAACGTGGGCTCTATCGAGCCGCCTCTATTAACGCTACCCTTCCACAGATGGATTACTTGTCTTTCTTGGTTTCCTTGTCGTCGGTAGAGGTCTCTGCGGCAATGGACTTGGTCTGCTGCAGCCACCGCTGGCGCACGACGAGACTCCAGAAAAAGCACGGGATAAACGGCGCGAATACGATGTAGAAGCCCTCCAGCGAGTCCGTGAAGCGCTGCGCGAAGAAGAAGACGATGCTCAGCAGCGCGAAGACGCCGTACACGCCCGCGACGAAGTTGTAGTTGATCGTCGGCGACGGCGTGAAGAACCCCATGCTTGCCTCCACTTTGGTTGCTTGTTTGACACGGGTCGCTTCGTGCGCAAGTAAAAACACAAATACGACCCCATGGCGGTTTATTTGTCAACATGTGTAACGTGTTGGTTACGATGTCGGAAAGTGTAACCTGTAATTGATCTTGAAGAGACACAACGGTCACGGAGCCATTGACGCGGATGGGGAGGGCTCGTTGGGCGCTCGCGCTGGGCCTGTGCCTCAGTGCACGAGTCCTGGCAGATAGGTAGGAATGCAGGAGGTGGCGACTGTGCTTGCTTCGTGGATCGTTGGTACTCATTCGCTTCATACTGAATGTAAGGCCCGTCGCCAAGCACCTCGTGTACCACGTCTCACCGGGCGAGGAGGCTGTGCTCGTCTTCAAAGGCTTCAACCAGGACGGCGCAAAGGCAGGAAGCAGATCCCTCATCGTCTTTTCATCATACTGCACTTGCTAACTATCGTTGTGTGCGGCAGCTTTCGATCAAGCTCACGTCGCTTCCACAGAATGGCGAGGTCTACCAGCTCTCCAAGGTCTTTAGCGACCACGGCTACGAGCCCAAGCGAGACACGACACCGATCAAGACAGTGCCTGCACTGATCACTGGCTCCAAGAATCGTGCAGTGTTTCATCGGCCGATCTTTGGTGGTGCATCCCTCCAGAATGGGAAGGTAAGTAGCGATCCTAAGTACACCAAGCCACCTCGGCCTACGCTAATCAACCAGTATGAATGGCGCAGTATGCAGAGTTTACGTACACGATGTCGAATGCAGCAGGCGAGACGTCCAAGGATGGCATCGTGGTGATCACCAGCAACGATATTCTTGTCTCCAGTACATTCGAAGGCGGGATCGACAACTGGAGTATCATCGCCAATGGTAACTCCAACCCACAGCACCAACCGATCACAAGAGGCTCGCTCTTGAGCTATTACATTTACGGAATCGACAACATCATCCACCGACAGGAGAATGGCGACGACGTGATGCGGTGGTACTTTTCAGCACCACCAAAATTCATAGGCAACCAGTGGGCTGCCTACGGTGGTAGCCTCGAGTTTGTGCTGTCGTCCGCGGAGGGTACATTCACGCAAGACAACTTGAATCTCGGTGGCAAGGGTAACCTCGTGCTGCTCGAGTGCTCGACGTGTAACCAGAACAAAGGGGTTACACTCGCGATGCCGTTGAGCAAGACGTTTTCGTACGATGGCTCCACGACGCAGTTCAAGCTCCCACTGAACGAGCGCGCAGGGTGGCTCAAGGACCCCAAGAACGTCATCCTCGACTGGACGGTGCCCACACAGTGTGAGATGGTGAGCGTCTTATCAGCGCTGTCGTCTCTCCGTATTCTAGGGGACTTTACACGTGGCCACGAGAGTGTAGCACTCGACACGGTGATGATCCGGCATGGCCAGGGCATGCCCCGCGCGTGCTACACATAGGCTACTTAGCCAGTGGATGAATCAAGTGCCTACTGTATTCACACAGAGTGACATGCTATGATTTATCTTGAGGACGGTGGTGGTAGGTCAACGGGGCTTGGGAAGAGGAACTCGGACTGGATCGGGTAGTGGTCCGATGGGTACCGTCCGTTGCGGTCTTCAGTGATCACTTCGGTGGAGAGCACGCGCATCTCTGGCCGGTAGAAGATCCAGTCGATGTGATTCTCGGCCACGACAGCGTTGCGCTCGCCGTCGTTGTGGATGCCCGCCCAGCCGTGGTAGGTGTACGACACCGTACCGATCTGCTTGTCGGACTGCGGCCAAGCCTCGAGGAGCTGTGGGCCGTCCGCGTCCTTGGTGAAGTAGCTGTACGTGCTGGTATGGCGGTAGGTGTTGAAGTCACCGAGTAGGAACAGTGGCGCCTCCTGGGACTTGGTGATCTGTTGGATGCGGTCCCACAAGAGCTTGGAACCTTCCGCACGCGACTGCGCGCCGACGTGGTCCAGCTGTGTGTTGAAGAAGTAGAACTCTTGTTTGGTAGCGAGCAGACGGAACTTGGCCCAGGTCACCAGGCGAACGCAGGCCGCGTCCCAGCCCTTGGTGTACGGCGTGTCTGGGTTCTCCGACAGCCAGAAGTCGCCGCCTTCCAAGAACTGCACGATCGATGTATCGTAAAAAATCTGCTCGTACTCGCCGTTCTGCTCGCGCACGACACCGTAGCGGTCGTACTTGTGCTCAAGCATACTCTGCCACACCACCACCACCACTCGAAAGTCAGTATCAAGTCTAGTCCCTCTTAAAACCGTCTAGGACGAACGCACATGCAACTCAGCGAGCTGGTCCTTGAGTCCTTCCTGTGTGCCCATGATCGCTGGGTGGTACCGGTTAATCAGATCTGCGACGTGGTCCTTACGGTACTGCCAGCCGTTGAATCCGTCGTTGGCGCCAGCGAAGCGCAGGTTGAAGGTCATGATCTTGAGATTCGTTGGCGCGGTGAATGTCGCCGCGGCTTGGCCGCCCTTGAGCCGCGGTGCCGCATTACCATTCAGTGCATCCACTGCGTTGGCGTCGGCGTTGTTGGCGCCAGACAGCGTCTTGTACGCGACAAACAACAAGAAGCAGAAGAGCGTGCCGACGACGATGAAGACACGATCCTGGAGAGTTGATGAGGAGCTCCCGGAGCGAGCGCCACCGACGCGACGCCGTGGCGCGGGCCCAGAGCTGAAACCCATGCCCGATGGCTCGGCGTGGCGGTACGGATTGCGCGGCGCGTTGCCGCTCGGGAAGAACGCGTCGAAGCTGTTCATGGCGGGCGGCAACTCTTGTGAGCTGTTCGTTCACGGATGACAGCTTGAGCTTCGTGGCGTCATTACACACTTGCGTGTCAACGGTAGGAACCCGTTTCAGTTTGTATCTGATCAGCAAATGTGTAATTAGAAACGATAGACACGATACCGCGCACCCCTTGTGAACGAGGCAACATGGTGGGCGGGCATACAATCGGTGCATCCCCGGTGTCGACTTACGAACAAATGCAGCACTCGGACTTGCATTGCGGACCATGGTCACGATTCAAGATTGGCCAGTGACACGAGCTGGCCCTATCCTGTAGATCGTATCGGTGTGTGAGTGGTCGAAAGGTTGAAGTCACGGTCGCTTGTCCGCGTACGGAGCTTGGCGCTTCTCTCCAGCACAAGCAAGCTACCCTTGCAAGATGTTCTTCCTCCGAGACGACAGCCAGCTCCACACTAGACCACCACAACAGCGCCGTGTATGGCTCAGTCCTCGAGCACACGCATGGCACCAAATATACGTAACCTCCAACGACAACGGAATCTTGTCCGCGACACGCGCTGCGGCTGCCGCCAATTGAAACGGCCGACTCGACTTTGATGGATCCTGGACAAAATGCTGTAGCTGTCTACGTCGCCCCACGTGCCACGCACCATCATACTTCGATCAGCCATCGCTCACGCACAGCAAAGTCAACATGGTTTCCCACACTGCGGCTAGCCACAACCTTCCGGACGAGAGCACGTCGAGCGTGGGCCAGAAGCATGGACAACTCCAAGAGAGTGCACCGCTTGCCAATGTCGATGCCGACACGCGGCGACGGCGGACGTGGTACGTCAACATGGTGCTCATCAACGTTGTCGAGTTCGCTGCCGAGTCCTCGCGCGGCGTCGTGCTGCCCACGCTGTTCCTCTACAACAGCTCGATTGGCGGCGACCTCAAGACCATGGGCATGCTCACTTCGGTGTTTTCGATTGGGAGATTGATCTCGTCCACGGTGTTTGGCTGGATGTGTGACCAGTACACGTTCAAGCTTGTTTACATCGTGTCGTCAGCGATCTGCATGCTGGGCAACGTGCTCTACTTGCTGGCGGATGCAAGCGTCGCCAACAGTCTGACGGTGCTGGCTGTGAGTCGCTTCCTCGTGGGCTTCGGTGCTGGAAACCGCAGTGTGTGCCGCGCCAACGTGGCAGCGATGACGACCGTGAACCAGCGACTCACATACCTCACGATTCTCGCGACCGTCGTGTTCTTGGGGTACGCGCTGACGCCTGGCCTCGGCGGACTGGTTTCCAACGTGGATGCCCACGTGCTTGGCATCCACTTGAACAAGTTCACGTCGCCAGGATTGATCCTCGTGCTGCTCAACGTACTGACCATCGCCGCCATGGTGACAGTGTTTGAGAACGACGTCAGTATCGCGGACGGTCCATTGGAGAGTCCACCCAGCGGGAGTGTACTACTCAACGCACTCACCGATCCGTCCAACCTTTCAGAGCGTGTCGTCCACATCGGTGCAGCGGTGTTCATCTTCCTCAACTTTAACGCGCGTGGCATTCTGTCCGTGTTCGAGACAGTGAACGTCCCGCTGTTCGTGCAGACGACGGGCAGTGACCCGTCCAGTCTGGAGGCCGTGGTGACCGCATCCAACTTCCAGTTCAACATGGGCCTGCTGGGACTCGTGACGTACTTTTCCATCGAGTACTTTCGCAAGCGAATCAGTGACGTCACGTGGGTCCAGTCGGGCTTCTTGATGGTTACCCTGGGCAATCTGTTACTGGTGGTGGCTCCATCTTCACTGTCATTCTCTCGGCTCGTGGTGGCGGAGATTTTGGTGTGGAGTATTGGATGCCCGATCACGACCGCGGTCGTGTTGACGGCGTTCTCCAAGCTACTGGGTGGACGGCCCCAGGGCACACTGATGGGTCTGCTAGGCTCAGCAGCGTCCGTGTCTCGCATTGCGTTGCCGTTGGTACCTGCGGCACTGCCGTCCATGACGCCCGTGTTCTCGATCAACCTCGTACTGTGTGTCTTGAGTATGGCGAGTCTCCACTGGTACACAAGGGTAGTGGCCACAGCCAAGCGCGAGCTCGCCCATGATCTCGAGTCGCCCCAGAAGATCGATGATGCCTCATCGGTCATCCGGTCGCCGCTCCACTCGACCGTCTCGGTAGACTTTCCTGACAAGTGAGCTCGGTATTTTAATTAAAATAATTGCATGGAGTTGATCTCGGAAGCAAGCCTACTGATTTAGTGGTACGTCCGCCTCCATCAACATGTGGGTTTTTGGGTTGGCACTCATTCAAACGAGGGATCAAAAACGCCAACAAAACCCGACACCAACACCAACGGCCATCCGCCGACGCCAGCCCTACTTCCCACGGTCGCTGTCGCTGACGCCACCATGGGCCGCCGCAAGACCTCGACCAAGAAGATCTCCACCAAGAAGAAGCAGGTTGTCGCCACCGTCTTCAAGTGCCCGTTCTGCTCGCACGACGACGCAGTCGAGTGCAAAATGTGAGCTGCAGCACCCCGCCACCTTTCGCCAACAATTCTTTATTGACGGACCCTTCCATTAAAATTGCAGGGACCGCGAGCGCAACATCGGCCACCTCACCTGTCGTGTCTGCACCGAGTCGTTCCAGACTCCTATCCATTGTACGTGCCGACTCCACTCTTTATTTGCTTTCGTTTGCTTGAAACGCGTATTTATAATTGCCGCCAAAATGATAATTCCATGTATCCAGATTTGAGCGCGCCGATCGACGTGTACACCGACTGGATCGACGAGTGCGAAGCTCTGAACAGATAGACCGTGGCGCTCCCCTCCCTCCTCTCCCCCTCCTCCTCTCCCCTCGCGTTACAGTATTAATCCTCCGCCGAGCAAGGAGTCGTGTGTGAATACCATAGAAACGAGGTACCCTTCCTCTCCTCCTCCCCTCCGCTCCTCCTCCTCCCCACTCACGACCCATTCTCAGTCTTCTTCTGCGCTGCGCGCTGCGCTCTCCTCTCCCCCAGCTTGCGGATCCGCGTCTGCAGCTCCTCCGACCGCCGGTCATACTCGATCGGATCTCGCTCGGCCAGCCTGTTGAGCTTCTTCTGCTCCTTGGCGATCGCTTGCTCCTCCTCCAGCTCCGCCAGGCGCTCCGCTTTCTTCTTGGCCAGCTTGGCCTGGTACTTTGCCTCGCGTTCACGCTGCACCGCGGCCTCTTGCGCTAGCTTGATCGTGGCGTACTCTTGCGGATCCGTCCGCAGTAGCTCCTCCATCCGCTTGGCCTCTTCCTGTGCCATCACCTCCTGCCTGGCTTGTGCCTGCACGCGCTGCTCCTCCTCCCTCCGCTGCCTCTCCATTTCTCGCCCTCGGGCCTCGATCTCGTCGTCCCGCTGGGTCTCAATCGCCAGCCATAACAAGCAGGCATCAAACACAAACTCACGCACCACCTGGCTGAAGCACGCCAGCTCGATGGGCGCGCCCGAGAAAGTCAATCGCTCGTGCCAAAACCCAGGCGCCACGTGGTCGAGCAGCAAGTCGCGCACAAATGGGTCCAGGAAGTAGGCCATTTGCTGCTTCGTGGCCCCGGGAAGAACCTGCTTCCAGAGCTCACGCAGCACGCTGCGGAAATGGGCCTGCAGGTCCACGTGCTGCAAGTGGCGGCTTCGTAAATCTGCAAGGCGAGCGGTCTCTGCGAACTGGAACTTCTCATAGAAGACCTCGAGCGCACCGGCAAAGCCCTTGTCCTGCCACACGTAGGCACGCAGGGCAAGCATGCGGTCATCCGTCTCGCTCTTGAGCGTGATGGTGTCGTCCCAGAAGACAGCCTGGCCCATCGGAATGTACTGGGTCCACCACTGAGGGAAGCGCTGGCACATGTCGACGCTGTGGACGCGGTTGAGTATGGCTGGGTCGGTTGCGGACACGAACTGGGCTTGCACGAGTGCAGTGCGGCCGCTGGCCTCCTCTGCGATCGATGCTTCAAGCAACAGGTAGTTCTTGTCTGATTGTAGGGCGTGGTGGAAGGTGAAGTGGTCGTCTTTGAGCCCACCAGCAAAGGTCGGACACGCGATACCACTTAGTGGGAACTCGAACGGTTCCACCCTGGCCGTGACCGGGCCAACCGTGAGATTACGGATCGACAGCTTGGTTTCTCGGTCTTGTACCAGCGTCTCTATCCCAACACGCATGTTGCCGCTGAGCACGAGCACGTCGCGACCTGCTCGCTTGGCCTTCCACTTGAACAGGATGAGTAAGAGCTGCTCGAGCTGGCGCTTGCAGCTCACGTAATGCTGCGTCACGGTCTTGTGGTCGTAGCGGTTCCATGGGTCGGTGTCTTGTGGACGCGAGCGGAGATCGTCACGCAGTTTGTCCACGTAGAGCGCGTCCGTGAGGATCAACGGGAGCTCGAGGCAGAGAATGAAGAGGAGTGTGTGCTTCTTTCGCAGCGCGGTCTAGCCTCGTGCATGACAACGTGATGATGTCAGCGCATGCATCACAAGAGCGTCACGTCTGCAATGTCCATGGACTCACCTCGAGATAGAGCCACTGCTGTTCGTCCATGATGGCGTTTTCCTGGCGGCTGAGAGGCTTGGCAAGTCGACCATGGCACGTGATGGGTATCGCATCGTCGTCTTTGGCTCGCGGTAGACTAGCCGATCTCGTATCACAGGTGAAGACGGCAAGCTCTCTGTGCTGCCAGTACACCGCGCCGCCGCTGTCGATCACGCCATCGGGTTCAGGCTTTTCCTCAGTTGCTTGCTCGTCCACAACGCCCGAGTTTGCCTCCTCCTTGCGGTGATCTGGAGCCCTTTCGTCACTCGCGTGGTCCTTCTGTGCTGCTGCAGCTGCATTGGTACCAGCATCTCTAGGATCCCTGGTGTCCATCTTACTTTCTGGGTCTTGGTCGACTCTTTCTCGTTTCTCCTCGTCGATCGCTGTCATCAGCTTGAGTTGATATTCCTGGACAATGTCTGACGCCACCTCCAGCACGAGTCGAGCTGCCTGGGACGCTTCGACCACACCAAGTCCTTCATATCCATAAATTGGTGCGACGTCAGCCTTCCCAGGGATGAACCAGTGGCTTGCACACGCGAGCAGCTCTCGACTCACGGGCAAGTTCCAATACGTGTGATACTCTTGCTGGAATCGACGACGAACTTTGGCTCGCACTCGCTGAAGCCGCCTCGCCGCAAGTGCTGTTCTGTCGCCGTGCAGGATCTCCTTGTCCAATTCGCGCGACGCGTACTCGTAGCATTCAATGGCAGCCTCGTGAAGGGGGACTTGGCCGCCCAAGTGGACAAGTGCATCGATCCCACACCACGGGATCTTGGCCCGCTCGAGAAGAGGCACCCAGAGGCTGTCTCGATCTACCTCCATGTGAGTGGGAAACGAAGAGCTCACGACGATCAGGTTCAGCCGCGCACACTCTACAGGCGGCGTGTGGAAGCTGCCTCGTCGGTCCTCTCCATTCGACACGCCCTACAACGATATACGCCAACCATTAGACAAGGCAATCCATCGGTGATGTTGTCTAGCACAGCGTACCTCGAATGAGCAGAGGTATCTTCGTAGCGGAGTTAGACCGTGGACGCAAAAGACGTGCGGTACATGAGCCTGTAGGTCGCTAGAGACGCGGATCTCGGTATTGTTCATGGAGTCGATCACCACGCACGTCACGCGCCCACTCGCATTCACTTCAACGAGGATCGGAACGCTGAAGGTGACGATGGCTTCCGCTTCGTTGCTGGATTCGTCACTCGCAACGAGGCGTCCGATCACCGGTCCAAGCACCATCTTGGGGAGAGTGAGTGCTGGGAACAGCAGCACGGCATCGTCGACGACGCATCGACGGTAGTCGCTGAGGAATTGGAACTTTGCATAGCTTCGGTACTTGGTGCCAGGTGGACCTCCATGCAATGGGGTCGTGCTTGCATACGTGAAGCGTTTCGAGAAGTACCCCTTCACGATCTCCTTGCCTGCAGCTTTCTTTTTCTGCTTGGACGAAGAAGTTGATGCAGACGGTGGCACATTCGGCGCCGCAATCGAGGAGATCCGGTGGAGAGGGAGTGTCTCGTTGATCTTCTGGTCAGTGACCACGATGGTGGTGGAACACGTCGCTTCACTCGTGCAGACAAGCGAGACACTTCGTTCCTTCCTGTTCATCTTCTTCCACTGGAACAGCTTCTCGAAGAGCCGCACGACGTCGCTGCGCACAGCCGGAACGCGGGCCACGAGATCCACAAGGTCCACGGGGACACAGAGAACAAAGTGCTTGAACGTGGAGACTGCCTTCGCCTTCTTTTCTGTCTTGCTGTCGCTTGAGTCGATCTCCAGCGCCTCCTCAAGCGACTTCCACGAGGCAGAACTGAGAAGAAGGAGTGGAGGAGAGTCACCAGTCGCCACTGGTAATGCCAACGGGGCGATGTTCACGTTTGGAGTAGGCGTGGCTTGGCCTGCATCACTGGAGTTGCTCAGGATTCCTCGCAGCTCGTCGCTTACGTTGAGAAACGCCATGTGGCACATGCCAAACGCAGTGAAATGTGCAAACTTGGAGCTGTTCCGTCGCGAGTTGTCCAGGTCGCTCTCGTTGGCATCCACCCACAGCTGGTTCTGGTAGAGTTGCCAGAGCTCAAACGCCATGCCTCGTAACTTCATGGAGATAGCAGCGATCTGGTCTTCGCTGGGATACTCCACGACGGCCGACCCTCGACTGAGAATCTCACGCACGCGACCCACGCTGAAGAACACGTCCGCGGCCTCGTTGAGTAGCATCACGTGGCTTCCGTACCCGAGCATTGTGTTCATCGGAGTGGTTCCCCACGTGATGCGGTAGACATCTTGCATCCTGAACCGGACCATCTCGTACAGCTCACGCTTGGTCACTTCGTCTGTGTCCGCAGCTGTGAGCCGCAAAACGAGTGTACGAAGCTCCTCTTCAGTGAAGGCGGTTGATAAATCCACTTGGCCACCCAAGTGAACGCACAGCTGAGGTTGCCGAAGCGGCTTGGATAAGCCGTGGGCTTCGACGTGGTGCCATGGGTTATAGTCTTCGTCTTTGGTATCGATCGCACTCCCAAGTAGATCACCGTTCTGAACAGCGACGTGACTGGCTGCTTGTGCTTGGTAGTATCGCGTTCCAGGCGCAAGAATCCGTTGCCAGTGCGAATGTGTCGCCTTTACTTTCACGGGGAGAAGCGAGCGTAGGTTGTTCGAGGAGAAAACAAACCATTCGGCCGTGAGATGAACTTGGGGCAGCGTCTCAATGTAGGCACACTCGACACCTTTGTCGATCATCAATCCCTACACCAACTGTGAGCTTCCAAGTCAGTCTACGAAGAGGGAGTCACGAGGATCGTACCTCAAAGTGCACCTTGTACCGGGTGCTTGCGTGCAAACCTTCCACTTTGAAGATGGTCGGGGTGAATGCCTCCAACGAACTCTCAACGACCACCTTGTGTGTTGACCCCGAGGTTGCAATCAGCACGCAGGACGCTTTCGCGACGCGTCGGTCCACCTCGATGAGTATCCTTGCAGCTCGAGATAACACCTTGCCGATGACCGGACCGACAATGATTTTTGCGTCTGGTTTCTCTGCCGTGTAAAATGTGTGGAGGTACGACGCGCCTCGCTGATGAGGGACTACATCAAGTAGACAGTATTGCTTGGGAGCGAGAGTTGAAGTGTCCGCCTCGAAGCTCCGAAACGTGAACGCCTCGGTGAGAACCCCAGACAAAGCATTGACGTCTGGCTTTGGTACTGCTGAGTCTGGCTCGCTGCCGAGATTGGAGATCGGCCCAACCGTCAGCTGTTCGATGCTGTGGCCATATCTCTTGCTGGACACCACGAGGCGGGAGGAACAGGAGCCACTCGCGAGAAGCGTGACCCGCAAGAGTGGATCCTACGTCGTACGTATCAGTGTTCAGTGATTCAGTGATCTGATGGTGACAACCGGTAGATGCTGACTCACCTGCTGCATCGCTTCGAAAATGGTCTCGAGGAGTCTGCGCACGTCCTGGGTGTAGTGAGCCCACGGGTTTGCTGCTATGTGCGTGATAAGGTCGTGTCTTCTCCGCCGCGACTCGATCTCGTATGGCCAAAGAAATGGCGCATCGCAGAGAACGATCACTTGTCTGGACATGGCTGACTTCTTCGGACCCGACGAGCCTAACGAGCGCTTGAGGCCGTCGAGTTGTCGAGTCGTCAGCAGAGTCTCTGGCTGTGTGCATGCCAGTATCAGTCAGCACATTAGCTAGAATGCAGTGAAGCTCAGCTCTATCTACTTCTTACCCAATCCGCGAAGCCATACTGCGTACTACAAGTATCACGAAGCCAGTCCATCGAGTCGAGCACAACGAGCACAGTGTGTGTGCCTATCGGATGGATCACTCCAGGCTCCTTCACCTCGCTTGCATCGCGAACGCCGTTCTGTTCATACTCTTGGATAACTGCTCTCACTGCATGCAGCAGTCGTCGGGGAGCTCCGGACTGCATTAGCTTGCTCAAGAGCCCGAGGTGTGTGAATATCCATCCACTTTTTGACCTCAGAGAGGTCCAATCAGGAATCGAAGCGTGGACTTGAAAGCATTTTCGAACCATTTGCAGAAGCTGAAACCCCCCAGCTTCCGCGGTAGATTCGTCGGGTTCACCAGGGTCATTCAAGAGCCTCAAGCCACCCATGAGGTCATGCCGCAGCGATGTACTGGAGCCAATCTGGATGGTGAGATCGTAGAGCGGATCGGCACGCGGCGACAGTAGAGACATATTGTCTAGTATGCTACCGAGTACCGACGTTGCTGTTTCGTGGTTCATCCAGGGCCGACTTTGAACCCGGAAATCGTCACTGAATCGATCGTCGCCGATCACAAGCACACGCAGAGATGCTGGCGACGCGCTCAGGGTATGGAAATATCCACAGACTTTGTCCTGCATGCGCTTGCGTTAAGTTGCATGAATGTTCACGCAGCATGGGACCTTCACATACCTTGACTATGACAGAGTACTGCTGGTTTGGCTGCAACGGAGAGAAGAGAAGTTGGCTTGGGCCGTGAGCTGGCGCTGAGACTCTCCGTTCAAGTGACTCGCCGGTCAGCTTATTCATCAATCGGATGGTGACAGGCCCACCACAGTCGCTTTGGATGGTGATCATCGCTGACACGCTTGTAAGGGTGGAGACGATCGGGCCAACCTGTATACGAATACCATAGAGAAGTGTCAGATCTGCACACAACCAAACTCACAATCCACTTACGAGTAGCGATACACTGCTGCGTTCGAACACTGGCAGCATACTGCAAACCAGTTGGGTGTGCTGGATTGCACGATCACCATTCGAGCTGCCGCGTGTTGACGGGCGACTTGATGATGCTTGGCTGCTGGTTGGACGGCTTATAGAAGCCTGACTCGTTGGTCGACTGGATACCGCCTTACTTCCGGGTCGACTTGGTGGTGGTGCGAGGTAGCACCGAATATCCACGAAGTGCGGGACAGACGTTGCGGAAACTGACACAACCGAGGCGAGCGAGTGCTCAGGAAAACTTGCTTGCGGCGTTTGGTCGTCGTCGCAGCCTCTGGCAGGCCCGCACACCAGCTGTGGGATGGAAATCATCGTGTTCTTGACCGCAAGCTGTGTGTGGTACCCTCCGGACTGGTCTTGAGATAGGAGGCAGACAGTGGCTTGGAGATGGTGCCGCTTCCACTCGATGATTGGCATGAGCTTGGTCAGCACAGCGTCCATCTCCTCGGTGGAGTCTACGCGCCTTGGTATCACTGGGTGGTCGGTAATCACGATGGCAGCTTGAATCGCTTGTAGAGCGTGGAGGTTTTCTTCGAGCTTGAGCAGTCCTTCATCACCTCCGCAGAGCAGAAGTGAGGAATTCTCATAATGTACAACATTTACGCTCGAATCCGCATCGAGACCCCACAAGGAGCCGATGTACATATGCCATGGAACGAGTACCATCGCGTAGAGCTCGAGCATCATCGTTTCGTCGACGGTGTGTGGAGTGCAGAAGATCTTCTGCATTGAGCTGAAGACGAGGTTGCTTTGGTATCGCAGAAGATCACGGAGGCTCTCACGCTGAAGGCATGAACGGAACCGATCACTCAGCACTTTTCTCGCTCGTATTCTGTCCCGTTCCTTGGAGCTCGTCTATCAGTGTCATTCTTGCGGTATGGAAGGAGTGCATAGCAGCTGACGTACCACACCAGATTCTAGGAGCCTCAGCAAGATCGCGACCATCCTCTCATCAACATGAATGCATGACAGGTGCACGGTCAGCACACTTGCATTCTCGTCAGCTGCGATGTGGCACTGCTCATTGAGCTTGGACGTCACACCTTGGTCTGCGTTTGCGCCAGAGTGGTTAAGGATACGCAACTTCCACAGCTCCTGTTCTTCCATCGACACGTCATCTTCAGGGCTTCTCGTGGTCGTGGCAATAGCCACGCATCGCTCTCGATCTCGTCGGCAGATGCCAAGAAATCGAAAGTGGTATGTCTTGCTTGGCGCCAGATCACTCACAATAACGAGGACAGGCTCGTTCGCTTTGGCGGCTACCTCCACCACCCTTGCTTCACTCATGGACGACTCCGTCTTCTCAACCGGAAACGCGAAGCATTGTACGATCGCGTCATCGCTTAGCTCTACCAACATCCGCACTTCGTTTGTAGTCACCTGGATTCACAGCGTGCCTCGGTTGAAGAAAGCCGTTGTTCAACGATGTCAGGAGACTGGTACTCACCGGACCAACGATGGGACCAACTACCATACGACGGGCGTGTACTCCACGTGCTTCATCGTCTTCAAAGTGCGCGTCGTTGTAGATGCAGAATGGATCGTTCTGCTTTGCCTCCACCTGGTGATTCAATGCCTCATGCAGTCGTCGTGCCATTGTCGACAGCAGCAGCACCGACCTACATGCCCACAACTCCAGATCAAGTGACCAGGGCAACACAATATCATCCACGCGAGCACTTACTGCAGGCGAGTAAAGAGCGCGGCAGGTCTTGGATGCGCTATGAGCCACTTGGCGAACGCTGCGAAAGTCATCTTGTCGCCGTCCTCGATGCCGACAAAATCGAACGCCTCCCACGCGATTGCCTTGGCGTCGGCGTCTTCCAGCTCGGTGATGAGGATCCCCATGCGACGCAGTCCGTCACTGCAGAGAGATATGAGCATCGCGAGCTCGTCCTCGACGATCTCGTCTTCCGTGTCCAAGTCCACGAGGTGGAAAAGGAAACGTGCTTTCGCTTCGAGGGATCCCTGCGCCAGACACGTGCACGCTGCCAGCAACGTGAGCAGATCTAATCGAGGAGAGGGAGCCTCACGGACACAGAAGGTGCCCATCAAGTATCGGAGATGCTCTGGGTTGGACGGGTACTCGAGGATACACGCGAGCTCGTCTTCCGTCACCGAGAAACCTCCGTCAAGACCGAAGCATTGCGGGCTGGTCACCCACGTTCGATAGATAACGAGCATGCGCTCGAGACGGGAGACATTTAGACCGTCTCTGAGCTGCCGTGTGTGCTCCAGCACGTGCAGAAGTGCATCGTTATCTGTTGACGATCCTCGCATCTTTCTAAACGACGCGGATCATTTTGCAAACTTGTGCCACTTCAAGTCCCTCTTTATGTTGCTTTATCTGCCTTGCGGCAACATACATTATGGCAGTTGAAAATCCAGATTTTATCCAGGTGGTTGTGGTTTTATTCATCCAACAGTAGAAAACACCCTCCGTGGCAAGAATGAGTCGCGCAGGAGGTGGAGGCGGAGGGGGACTGCCCCGCAAGGTCACCGCAGTCGGCACGCTCGGCGAAGTGGGCGCTGCATACGCTGTGTTCGAGAAGAACTGGGTATGCCCCGATTGCAACCACGAAAACTATGCACGCCGCGAGCGGTGCTTCCGTTGCCGTGCTCCAAAGCAGGCAGCTCCCGACGCGCTGGTGGTGGATAGCAAGGGCGACCAGCACAACTGGCGCGAGGCGCTGGACCCGGCGACCAACAAGATCTACTACTACAACACCGAGACGAACGTGACGCAGTGGGAGCGACCTGCTGAAATGGGCGCCGCCCCTCACGGTGAGTTCTTGACCACTCGATTTGGCAATCTCTTTTGCATGTCGTCTAACAGTACCACTATCAATGTTGTAGCAACCGGTTGGTTTGGTCGCGGCCGCGCTGGCGTCGAGAACGCCAACAAGTACGAGGAGATGAACAAGAAGTACATGCTGCGACCAGCGCGAAAGCAACTCGATCAGAT